>VUQG01024716.1:0-18680 GCA_015106755.1 Etia nguti | reverse complement strand
AGATGAGTGGGAGTAAGGATGAGTGGCAGGATTTCACAAGCCCTGTAGGCATAGGGTCAAGATGACATGTGGCAGGCTTTGATTTACATATAAACTCAGAAATATCAGATAAATCAGGAAGATGGAAGGTGGAAAACGGCTCATAATAGAGAAAAGGTTCTGGAGAGGCGGTAGACACAACAATTGAACTGAGTTGCTGGTGGATGTTATTGATTTTTGTAGTCCAGAACAGCATCAAGGAGTTACAGGTGTCAGAAGAATAGAAGGGTGGTGGTAAAGCGTTGGGGGGTTGAATTAGTCTGTTGAGAACCGAGAACAAAATCCTTGCATTACCCTCATAAGAACTGATAATACCTGAGTAGAAACTTTGTTTGGCCTTGTTGATGGAGTCTTTATACTGAAGTACATGGTATTTGTAGATTTCTGCATCAACAGTTAAACCAGATTTCTTATATCTACGCTCTAGCTGCCGACCTTTGGCCTTCAATGCTCGGAGGTCAGAGGTAAACCAGGGAGCAGAGCGAGCGAAGGAAACAGAGTGAGTTTTTACAGGAGCCAGAGAATCAAGGACATTGAGTAAACAATTATTATAATATAACAATAAATCATCAGGGGGAGAATAGAAGTCCGGAATCTGAATATTGTCCAATCTGGTAGTGAGAATGTCCATATCAATGTTCTTGATGTTGCGGAACGAGATGAGACGGGTTGGTTTGGTAGAAGAGCAGGTGAGAGTGAGGTTAAATGAAAGGAGGAAATGGTCAGTTATGGGGATTTCAGCAGCAGAAAGATTCGAGGGAGTAAGACCAGAACAGCAGATCAAGTCCAAGGTGTGTCCTTTGGAGTGAGTGGGAAAGTCGATAAACTGTTTGAATTCAAAGCCCTCGAGACAGGAGGAAAAGTCTCTGGTGAGCAGAAGGTTATTATTATCCATGTGAATGTTGAAATCTCCCATCAAGATAACATTTGGGGAGAGAGAT
The DNA here is from genome assembly GCA_015106755.1 of Etia nguti. Classification (NCBI taxonomy): domain Eukaryota; kingdom Metazoa; phylum Chordata; class Actinopteri; order Cichliformes; family Cichlidae; genus Etia; species Etia nguti. The sequence continues at coordinate 17,700 of VUQG01024716.1, read as the reverse complement.
GAAATGTGGGTTAGTAGATTTGCAAAGTCACTGAGGAAGACTGAGTTAGGTTTGGGGGGGCGGTATACAGTAGCTATGATGGTGGGAATAGGTAAATGAACACCTTTGTGGGGGGGTTTTTACAAAGATTATACGCAGAACTGTAGGACCTACGGACGGATAAACATGATGAGGTAGACCATTGAGATATAAGAAAGAGTTGTTGAAGCTTGGTTAAAAATGAGAGACTGAGCAGCCAAAAGAAGAAGATCATTGTGGTTCATCTTGGTCTGTGAAAATGACAACGCACATTATAAATGCTTTCTTTGGACAACTTCTTTAAATGTGTGACTGATTGTGTACTTGAATTTTATTTCAGTTTTTGTATATATAATATTCATATAACTGCTACCCCCTTTTAATTTCAGAGGGAAACTGACTTAGCTAGAGCAACAATTACTGGTTACCTCTCTTTGTCAGAGAAAACATCTCCTGCCAAAGCAAATGCTGTTTTTGTATTTTAGATCATTTTGGCAGATTCAGAGTACCACAAAAAGAATGTATTCTGAATCTGCACGAATGAGAAACTTATCAGTAATTTTAAACATAATATATATTTTTCCATCTTTTTTTGGTCTAAGCTTTTAAAAGAGATAAAATAATTTTCATTCAGTTCGGGAAGTTGTCCACATCAAAGGAACAGATCAGAAAATATGGACTTTTTTTTGGTTCTTTAGTTTCTTTCTTTACCAACACCCCACAAAACAGATTACAAATTTTAATTATAATTTCCTTTTCATTGGAAATAAGGTTGTGAAAAACAAAAGTACACCAGTCCATTCAGTAACTTGTAGAAGCTCCATACCAGCAATAACTTGAAGTAATATTTTCCTGTATGACTTCATCCGTCTCTCACATCATTTTTGGAGGAATTTTGACATCTGCTTTTACAGAGGTCCTCCCACCTGCTGATGATCAGTTAATCAGTTGCATTTGATTAGAACCTTTTAGTGCCTACCTGGCACTTACCCTCTTAAGTGAGGGGGGTAGTTAGTTTTTCACACAGTGTTTCTGTATTTTGGTTTAGTTTTTATTAAATAAATAATGACACAATGTGTGATACGCCATGTTTTGCTGTTCATATGAGGTTGTATTTTACCTAATGTATCTAATTTTAAGGTAAATTCTAAGAATCATATTTATTTCCTAATAAAGAATAAAAAGGGCATACTTTCTTTTTACCATAACTGTAAATTAAATAAGGTAAATTGATTAAATGAGTAAAATAAATATCTTTTAATTGATATGTAAGACAATAAAACAGAACATAGAAGAAAAAACACAAATCTTTTACTTACATAAAACATAATATTGAAAATGCTGCTGATTTGACTTTTTTGTGAAACAGGTTTTTTTTTTCTTAAAGATATAGTATGAAGCACGGGTTGCTGTCATATAAGCAAAATGCAGTTCTGACTGTTGTTCACGTTACAGTAAAGATGAACTGTTGTGGGCTTATTGGTGAATTTTGAGGCATTTGGAGTTAAAGTCGGTTAGAGTGGGTTAGAGTGCGGCACTACAATCAATTTCAGGAAGCTCCTCCTCCTCCTGGTGCTGCTCCGTGGCACCGATAACTTCTCAGTCCGTGGTGCTTTTGTTGTGAATACATCACCGCGCTGCACGTAGCCAATAACCAGAAGGTTACGAGGAGGTTATTTCGACTCTGCCTGCAGTAGGAATCATTCATGCCCGGAGAGCGAATCGTGTCGTCCCGGAGCAGAAAACTAGCGAGCGCTTTTGCAGACTGATCGCTTTGCACGGGCCTTTTGTTTTCTGCGTTTCTGCTCCATCAAGGACGGGAAATAGAGAGCCAGAGCCATACGTTGATCCATGACAGACGCTTTGGAGAGGATATCGCTTCAGTATCACGGTAGGCCACAGCCAGTGATGGAGATAAATGCACAGATAGAGACTGAGTAAACGTGCAGAAATGAGAAAGCTCATAAAACTGATAATATTAAATAAGAGCAGGCTACTGTCAAATGACCCAAGAAGAAGATGCATAGAAATGCATTAAAAACCCTTAAATGATGTAGAAAAACGTTCTAATAACACCAGGTATGCTAAATTGCATGAAGACAAATGCATATTACTAATGAGCAGATGGTTAGAGCTCATCATTGAGTAATATAATCTATTTTAAGTGTTCGCTTGCAAGTATTACTCAATGCCAGCATTCAAACTGAGACACTAATATAAACGGCTGTGGTAATAAATCTTGTAGCCAATCCAAAGACAAACCATCCATCAACATCTGTGCACAGGTTCTGCAGGGGTTCAGCCATGGATGCCGGGAGGCTCGAGCAGCAGGTGGCCAGTGTGGAGAGAGGCATCACCTTCCTGAAGCATGAGCACCTGGCCATGCTTACTGGCCTGCAGCTGGAGATCACACACCTGAAGAGGCGCTGTCATGGTCAGTGTACAGGTGAACTGCTCCTGCCATCTCATTATGTGCTTCCTGGTCTTATATTTTTCTGTCTGCCTGCCTGTTGTACTACTGCTTTTCTTGCCTGCAGAGCTGAGCTGTGAGCTGGATTCCAGGTTTCCCGACAGAAACACAGCAGGTGAGAAATTACAAACCCTTGCTGAGCAAGGGAAAAATGATATATGAGAGATGCTGAAACTTTATATCATAACTGTAGAGATCTAAAAAAAGAAAAGATGTGCAGAGGACAACTGAGAATTAACAGGGTTACACTGACAGGGCAATCTTATTAATATTTATAAAGTCTATATTTATAGTACATTGTTACAAAGCAGAGCTACAACTCAGTAATACATTTTAAATACCATGATTAAAATTTTGTTTTTCAGTTATCAGCTGGATTAGCTGCTGTCATAGTTAAAAATGAGCCTAGGGAAATAAAAAGTTATGTCTTTAGATCCCAGTCTTGACTTGTTTGTGGCAGTACATGATGATATCGGTTTCTTGTTAGCACTTTGAGCTGCATATTTAAAATGTATCAAGTAAGGTTAGAAAAATTACGTGTGATTATAAAGTTTTGCGACTCTTCCAAAAAATAATTAAAGATCCTAGCTCACTGAAATTTGGCCCCTTACTTTGTAGATATACCTCTTAGGTAGCACTGTGCTTCCACTGTGTCTGCTACTATATAGTCCCATACTGACAAATTAGACTCATGTCTCTCAGTGACTACTGAATCTTCTCGATTTGGTGAAAACAGCTAAGCTTTCATTTCATTTGGGAGAGGGAGACAAAGTAAAAGGTTTTCAAACTTGGTGAGTGGGGTGGGTGGTTAGTGGTAGTTCTGCTGTTGTAGCATGTTTTTAATGCACGGTGTGCCCCAGTCATGATCCTGACCTGATGTGTCGCCTTTGACAATGTAGACTGAAAACCCCAGTTTGGTTTTCAAGTCATACTCGAGAGAATCAGCCACATAATTCTGGCTGGATGTTTGGCCACTCTTCTTGGCAGAATTGGTTTCCAGGCAAAGACCCAGCTTTTCAGTGTAGTCCACAAATTTTCAATAGTGTTGAGGCTGGGACTTCAGAAGCTTAATGTTAGCCTGCTTTTCCAGATATCCAAATTCAGATTTGATGTGTTTGAAATCATCGTCCTGTGGGAACACTCAATTATTCCATTATTCCATTCTAATATTTGGTACTAATATTCGGTAATCTATAATTCGGTATCATGGGCAGCACAACAGCCCCAGAGCATGATGCTACCACCACCATGCTTCACAGTTGCTAAGTGTTCTTGGGTTTGAAAGCCTCACCTTTACTCCTGCAAACACACCTCATTTCATTGTGATGAAACAGCTCAATCTTTGTCTCGTCTGACCATAGCATTTTCCCCAGAAAGCATTTGGCTTGTCTTTGTGGGCAGCTGCCAATTTCACTCAACCTTGAAGGTGTCAATTTTGGAGCAAGTGCTTCTTTCTTGGTCGACATCCTCCCAGTCCTTGGTGATGTAAAACTCACTTCACTGTGGACAGTGACGCTGGTATTCCAGCAGTTTCCAGTTCATGGGAGGCTTGAGCCTTTGTGGTTCCTGATTATTCTTGAACATCCTAACCAATTTCCACTAATCTGAGGTTGACAGTGTGGGTTCTCTGAAAAAGTTGTACTTACAGTTGGTTGAACTGATCTTGGAATGTGCAGTTGTTTAGAACTGGCTGCAAGAGGCATTCCCGACATGTGTAAATCTGTAATTCTCCTTTTAGATCGATCTTAATTGAGTCTTTGGACTCAACTGAGGTGCTGAGTGCTGTCAAACAAATCCTTTTTATGCTGGCAAAGAGAAACTAAGAGTTACAGTTACTACACAGTGCTGGAAATGGTCCAAAATGCACAATAATGCATGCAGGTGGAGATCTGCCAAACTGAAAGTTTTGGAACTTTGTGACCGTACCCGCTCTGATGCAAAATGTGATCTAAATAATAGAAAAGTAAAATGCTTAAATATATTTTTGGTTATTTAATTATTGGGGCAGGTTTCACTGAGTGATAAGCAAAAGTAGACAGAAAGCCACAGTGAAAAGAAAAATTCATGCAGAATAAGAGGATAATGAATGATTAAGCAGATGAAACAACTGATATTAAGCACAGAAAAACAGACCAAAGTCTGCCACTAGAAGGTAAACAGTGATCCCTTCATAATTTGTAGTGTATCTCATAGCTTTGGTATCCACTGAACCTGCATTTCTGTGTGTTTGTGTTTTCATATACGCTTCTCAGAGGAGGAGGCAGAGCTGGCGGCGCGTTGCGATGCTGCGGAGCGACTTCTACAGGACCAGCACTGCATGATGGTCGCTGCACGGGGGGAGCTGCGGGCCAGCCGGGCACGGGCATCGGCACTCGGCAGGAGCCTCAGAGAAGAAGAGCGACGTTTCTTGGAGGAGCTGAAACGTCGAAGTCACAAGATCACACTGCTGAGTCGTGAGCTTCAACGGCAAAATGTCACCACCACGACCCTCTGTCACGAGCTGCACACTGCACGGTTAAAACTGTTCCAGCAGCAGCAGAGCAATGGGTCTGCTCCTGAGGGAGAGGAGGAGGAGGCCAGAGGAAAGGAGCAGGAGGAGGAGGAAGAGGAAGAAGAAGAAGAGGAGGATGAAGATGATGAAGATGGTGAAGGGGAGAGCTCAGACTGGCTCCTGTCTCCACCTCCTCCTGTCTCTCCCAGCCAATCAGAGGCGAGGCAGAGGATGCGCATCAGCGTAAGGGAGGAGAGGGTCAGGGCTTGCGTCCCGCAGGAGAGAGTGACATCACCGCAGCAGCCACATCCCATGCCTGACCCCGCCCTCTTCCTGGTGCCACTTAGGTACCGCCTCCTCCGCATGCACCAGCCAGTCAGATCACAGGATGGAGAAGGGCTGGAGGACGAATGGGAGGACATTGATGACAGCAGGGTGCCCAGAAGGGTGGACATGGGAGCAGGGGAGGGAGAAACTGCTCTGTGATGAAGACGGGGAGGTGAAGTTGTCTTCCAACAGGTCTCAGCTAACGTCTGATACAGTTATACTAGAAAAAGATCCAGATGAGAGCGATGTAACCTTGTGATTGTGTGTAGATTTTGGGAGGTTAGAGTTTAGTTGTACGGGAGTGAGTGATCCAACCTACACGTAGACGTTATTAGGTGAATTTGTCACATTGATGGTGCAGCATGTAGTCTGAAAGTGTGAAGAAACGGGGCCAAAAAAAGCAAAGAAGATTAATGGCTTCATATGATGCCTTTTGATTTTAACACTGTTGATCACAGCTTTTTGCCTATAATTAGTAGCCTTGCCTCTGGGTTCATGAACGCCGACACCGTGCCGATAAAGTGGCTGTCTGCTTTCTCACTGCACAAGCTGTACTGCAGGTTTAGAGAGTCACTCTGAAAGGCTTGGGGACATTTTGTAATCATTCGCACTTTATTAAATCCATGCAATGTGCCTGTTAATGGCAGAAAATTATGTGGTCATGTTTTCTGTTTTATAGTTGACTTCTTAGACTGCCTCTAATAACATTAGCGATTTCTCTGCCCTAGTCAAGTAACCCACTAAGCTGTAATCATTCATTTTATATTCATTACATGTATGTTTTCTTAGAAGATTATGTGACGTGTCAAATCATCATGCACTGTAAGAGGTTTTTTTTACCAATTCTTTAAGGACACAAAGGCAGGGGGAAAGTTCATCATCCAAATCTTTATTCCAGGCTTAGGTCATACATAAGTAGGCAAAGGCAACGCTGATAAAATATATAGAAAGGCAAACACAGCAAACACAAGGATCTTAAAATTGAGGTGAATAGCTCAGTCTATTGCAATGATGACCTGGCATTAATCACTCCAGTGAAAGTGATTAACTTATTGGATGTAGAAACAGCAAAAACTGAAAAAAAGCTATATGAGCTGGTGTTCATATAGCACCCTTCTTCTAAGTTGAACATTCAAAGCACTTTCCAGTGTTACGTCTCATTCACCCAATCACACACACTTTCATACAGTGTATGGTGTATTCATATTATGTATGCGTAGGTACTTTGTGACATTCCAGTAGATGCATCGAAAGCAACTTGGAGGTCTGGTATCTTCCCTAAGGATTCTTTGGCATGGAGGAGTCAAGAATCGATCCAATAACCTTTTGAGTAGTAGATGACTCACTCCATATCCTCACAGATGCCCAAAGTGGAAGCAAAACTAACAACTAACTAAAACAGTAAATTTCCCATCCCCATGTTTCATATTCATGAGAAATATACAAACAGTTAATAGTTAATACACTATAATTTAGCAGGTATAAGGGCATTTTACATTTTTATTAAAGTGCTTTATTAGTCAACAACTTCTCCTACTGCACTGCTGTAATTGTGCTGTTCTTTATAATTTGATTATATGTTAAGTTATAAAGAGTGGAATTTAAACTGAAGTAAGCTTTTATTTCAAATTACAGCACTGGGTGGCAGTACAGCCCAGTCTTCAGTGGGATTATTATAAGGGTAAGTCTTTGAGCCCTGCTTCAGGTGTCATAGGGATAAAATCTTACTCATGAAGACTCTCAAACGCATGTCCGCTGTAAAGGCATTATTGTATTAGCTACCTTATCAGGTAGGAAGAACATGGAAATGGGTGTTGGTGTTGTAGCTAGTAGCATTTTAAAAAAATGTGCTCTATCATATACACAAACACCTACATAGCTGGATTTTTTTGGGCTTTGATTAAAAATTAAAGCAGAGAGAGCATTCAGAGTTCAGACAAGTCTGAGAAGAAAAACTGTGAATTAGTCCTTCATCTGATTCCTGAAAACTGGGACTCTACACCTTCATATATGCAAATATATTCGCAAATTTTAACCAAGACTGTTGAACCATGTACCATCACTAGTTACTTTCTAGTGAAGCTGGCAGTGTAAATAAAATTAATAAAATTAAACTTTGACACGAGTAATATATATATATATATATATACACACACACACACACACACACATATATATATATGTATAATGTATTAAAAAGAAAACGAAATATAAATAAGCTATAGAAATTAGGTTTTTTTTTTAAAATCACTCATTAAAACACAAACATGGTTCTGCCAGTTTGTCAGTCGCCACTTGTCTCCTAGCAAATGTCCCATTCTAGAACGTTCCCACAGTTGTCTTGGTGACTGTGCTCAGAATGCAAATGTACCGCTGCAGCGCCTCCATGGAAACCAGAGAGCTGCTTTCAGACTGATGCCTGAGTTTTCAGTGCACCTACTGGAGCCTCATTTCAAGCACTGCGTGTCTGAGGAGGTGTGTGCTGTGTCATTTTTACATCTCACACAATGTGAAAAGGCGCCTGCCCTCGTCCCAGTCCTCCTCCTTTTCCTCCTCCTTCTCCTGTTGATGCTATTTATACACATTCGCACGTGCTCACACGTTCAAGATTGATAGAGAACGCATGGGCCGATCTGAATACAGGAAGTTACATCATGAGCGGCAGAAAGGTTGCCCTCTTCTGGACTTGGATGGGTACTGTGTGTTTGAGCAGAGGGCCTGCCACAGCTCCTCTCCTCCCCTTGAAGGGCAGACACTCATAGTTTGTGTAATGTGGTTTCGCAGTAAGGACTGGGGAGCCTCCTGCTCTAGAGGAAAGCCTGGGGAAACTTCCGTCTCTGATTCCATGAGCAGCAGGAGAATCTGGAGAAGATGAAACAGACTGACAGACTCTCAGTCTTTCTGCACTGGATGGTAGGGTTGTAGATTTGCTACACTAATCTGTAATGAACTGATGTGATTTTCTCTGTTTTGAGACATGTGCGCTCATTTTCTGCTGTGCTTGTGTTCTCATGAGGTCTAAATAAGGTGTGTTACATTTATAAAATCATAACTGTGTCCATTTCAGATCTTCTGCTGTTTTACTTTGACACTTTTGAAGCTTTTTAGAGGATATTTTTCTCCTTCTCATCTGTTCTCCTCCTCATTCCAGGATTTTTACACATCCAACATCACTGCTGAGTTCGTCTGATCAGAATTAATCTCTGAGGTTTTCCAGGCCCTTCCACTGTAAGGCGACACCTCTGCAGGAATACTTCATGATTGTCCTGTCATCAGCTGTCGTCTAAGGCTCTAAGCTGCTTGCATTTACACATGACACACGCATGTGGCAGTGTCAAAACTTAGATTCAGTTACGGCTTAGCTGCTCACCACCAGACTGAAAGTGCGTGCTTCTGAGTTTTGAGTAAGTAAATGGGTTTGCACCTGTAGCCATACCTCGCAGTGATGTCACAGTCTACTAATCTCACCCGGAAGTAAGACTGTACATCACTGCTGCAAGCTGAGAAGTTAAAACATGATACTAAAATATTATTAGTTTGTTTTTTGTTTGTGTTTGTGTTTGCTTTGGGTAGCATAAGACAGCGTTATCAAATGTGCAGTCAGGAATTCGTACAGTGGGGGAAATAGTTATCTGATCCAATCCTAAATTTGTAAGTTTGCTCCCTTGAAATGAAATCAACAGACTCTAGTTTTATGGTAGTTTCAATCTAATAGAGAGAGACAGAATATCAACCAAAAATCCAGAAAAAGGACATTATATAAAAGTTATAAATTGTTTTACATTGAGTGGAAATAGGTTTATAATTCCCAAGCAAAACATGACTTTGTACTTGGTGGGGAAACCCTTGTTAGCAAGCACAGCCAAAAGACGTTTCTTGTAGGTGGTCACCAGGTTTGCACACATCCCAGAAGGGAATTTGGCCCACTCCTCTTTACAGAAACTGTGAAAGTTCTTCAGGTTGCTGCTTGGCAACTTGAAGCTTTAGCGCCCTCCACAGATTTTCTACAGGATGAGGTCTAGAAGTCTGGAGATCAGCTATGCTACTCCATTACCTTGAAGCGCTTCTTCTTTAGCCCCTCCTTTGTTGCCATGGTGGCATGTTTTGGGTAGCTGTCATGGTGGAAGACCCATCCCATGAGACACCTTCAGTGTTCTGGCTGAAGGAAGGAGGTTCTCATCCAAGATTTTACAGTACATGACCCTGTCCCATGGTGGCTCAATGCGATGAAGTTGTCCTGTACCCTTAGCTGAAAAACAGCCCTAAAGCATGATGTTTCCGCCTCCATGCTTGACTGTGGGGTTTGGTGATCTTTGGGTGATACTCAGCATTTCTCATCCTCCAAACACAATGGATCAAATTTAGTTTCATTTGGCCACCGTACTTTTTCCCAAGCCTTCTCTGAATCATTTACATGTTTTCTGTAAATGATAAAGAGGAGTGGGCAAACTAAAGATGGGCCTTCTTGAACGGAGGGACCTTGCAGGCGCTGCAATGTTTCAATCAATTGCAGTCTAGTGTTACCATCAGTGTTCTTGGTGGCTGCCTTCAGATCATTAAAATGCTCCTCCCATGTAGTTGTGGGCTAATCTACCACCTTTCTTAAGATCATTATAACCCCATGAGGTAAGCTCTTGCATGGAGCTCCATATTGAGGGTTATTGATGGTTATTTCCGAACACCACCGAATCACCAACCTTCTTGCTGATTGTCTTGTAGCCCGTTCCAGCCTTGTGCATCTCTACAATCTTGTTCCTGAGATACTTTGTCAGTTTTTTGGTCTTACCCATGGTGGTGGAGAGGTTGGACTGGTGAGAAACTGGTTTTCTGGTTTATACATGCCAGGCTTATCTGGAAAAGAAAACAATGTCTAATGTTTGTATATGATTGCGTTGTTTTCTGGTGAAATGAGGAATAATTAGGACCATTATTTATCTCTAAATAAAGTTCTTACTTTGTCAAAACTGTAGGGTCTTGTTGCTTGTGATTTCTTAGTTTGACTTATTTGTTGCCATTTTATTGTTGTAACTGAACGCAACACTGGCTCAAGTATGAAAATTTAAGTGGACTCTACTGGGGTTTACCACTAACATAGTTTTTTTTTTGTCCTCTCTAGGTCACACAGTTTGCACAGTTTCTACTTCTGTTTAGCGCATAAAGGCACCATGGGAAACATCTTCCAGTGCTGTCAGACCCTGTCAAACTACTTTAAGTGTAAGGATACACCAGGCCCGGGTGAGGCAGAAAGATCTCCTCTGCTGTCCAGCGAAGAGAGTGAATGTGAGTCACCGAGTTTGCTGGACAACTCGGAGGACGATGCATTAACCGTCTCCACAAACAGTATAACAAACCTGGCCCTCGAACCGGAGAACTTTCTGTTTCCTGATATTATCCTAAGCAGCAGCCTGGGAGGAGATGTGACTCTGGTGGAGCCAATGGTGTGTCTGCTCGTGTCTGAGGAGGATGAAGGAGGAGGTGAGGGGATGGGCGAGCAAAGAAGCGAAGAACGAGGGAGGAGCAATGAGATGCGAGGCAGAGGGTACTCTGAGGTTGAGACTCAGACTGAAATAGAGACCCAGATTGGTATGGGGGTGCAGACTCAGACTGAGTCGCAAGCAGAAGTTCAAACACAAACAGAAACACTCGAGTTCGGTAATAAGAGGGTGGTGAGGGGAGGAAGTATGATTATTAATAGTGAGACTAGAAAAGAGATGGATGATTGGGATCAACGTGAAGCTGTGGAACAGCTGCTTTTGGAGGCACAAACATCGGAGAAGAAAAGCAGTGACATTGAAGTTTCTGCTGACTTGGAGCTCCCAGGGAAGGTGGGAAGGCAGACAGCCAAAGACAACCTTGAAGTGATGGCCACTTTAACAAAGCTAACTTTGCAGACAGAAAAAAACACTGATCCAATCAAGGAGGAACATACAGATTCTGGCCTGAGAGAGCCGACAACCTTACAGTGCAACAAAAAGCCCGACGAGCAAAAGACTGAATTCAAACACACCTCAGTGATGCAGGCCTACCACAAGGTCAGCGGCACACATGAAAACATTGCTGCAGTGGAGTCAGACAAGATGACAAAATGCAGCAATAATGACACAGAAAATGTGGAGAACTTTGACCTCACTGAGGGTTGCGTGGACCTGAAACAACAGAGCAATCAGGACAATGGACAGACGGAAGAGTTAGAGCAGACTGCAAATGAAAAGCAACATAATAATATCCACATAGAAACAAACAACCATGTGGTTCAGACAGCAAGTCATATTCAAAGTCAGCACAAGTTACATCTGCCAAAAAAGTTAGAGGAAGCCATCAAGACTGACGAACCACAGGCAGAAGGAGAAGAAGAAGGAGAGACTGAAATTGATCAAATGACCCTGTTTTTAGTTGACAGACTGTTTCTGGCAGCACCACATGTCCAAAGTGAGTGGATTTTTTTTTGTATTCAGTATTACAACTGGTTAAGCTAAGACTGTGTTTTAGAACTCATTTATTTAGTCTGAAATGTATCAAAGTGGAAAAGTCTGGACCATAACATCATATCTTCATTCATCTTCCTTTTCATTTTTTAGTTTTTTTTTACTTTCTCGGCCACGTAATGTAATTACTTCTGCCAAGGATGTTATATTTTTGGTAGCTCTTGCGTTCGTGTCATTGTTTCTGTCTGTAAAAACAATAGCTTAAAAAGTTTTTAAAGATTTCCGGTCAAATTTTGTAGGGGTGTAGACCCTGGTCTTCAAGGTCTTCAAGGTCAACTCAATGAGTTATTGGTCAAAAATTGACAAAAAGCTTTATAACTTAAAAACTTTGATTCTGATAAGTGTAGTGTTTGTTGAAATGTGGAGATTAAAATCTGAGAAAATGCAAAATATACTTAACATAAAATTATATAATAAGCTCAAGTTATTCATGTCCAGTTATTCACAAATCAGCACCTATTAACCATTACCCACTCCTACATTATGTTTGGGTAATCAGAGTAAACATCTGCCATGCTACTCTTATCTGATTTTTACTCCACTACAAACTTCTTAAAGTATGTATGCAATCCTCTGCCCTTAGAAGTAAATACTGCCCAGAGAGTGAGCAGAGTGCTCTCGGGGTGCTTCCTGTATGATTGACTTTCCTCGTTTTTTTTTTCTTTTGGAATTTGTATTTTCCACCTGATTAACTCACATTAAAGTGTAACAGCAGTTTGTTTTTCAGCCAGTTTCATCTCCATGGTATATTTTTGTCTTTTCTCTTCTGCTTAAAAGCACATACAAATCCAGCTACAGCACCCGCTGAAGATGATCTCCCAGAGCAGTCTGATGATGATAAAAGGAAAAAACTCAGCATCCAAGACATAGTTGATCTCCAAGAGACGGCTTTTACTTTGAGAATCCAGCCTCCGGGAACAGAAAGTTTTGAGCTGCAGGTTCTGTTGGTAGTCCCTGTTTTCTCAAAGATTCACTTCACTGTCTTCATTTCGCTTTGGCTTTCATGTTTCTCCTCCACCATCAGGTGTCAGGCCAGATGTTGGTTGTGGAGCTCCACCAGGTGCTTATGGATCATGAGATCACCTGCCACCGCACATGCTTCTCCCTCCAGCTGGGCGGCGTCACGCTCGACAGCCTTAAAGAGCTGCGCTCCGTCCCGGGCATCTGTGATGGAGCGGTGATCAAGGTGGTGGAGGGTAACTGCCTCTTCCTGTTCTTACTGCATAAGTTTTGTCTTCATGTGATGATCCACCATTTGAGTCATTTCTCAAAATAGTGTTAAAGTGAAAGGAAAACATGAGCACAAAACATCCATACCTTCTTATACTGATGTTAAATAATTTAGCATTACTATTTCTGCATTTCCACTTGATAATCTTATTTAATGAGCATCTTCTTATGGAAAATGCTTCCATTTAATCCTGCACTCTTGCAAGATTGATTTGAATCCTTTATGAGCATTGTTGCTCCTGTTGCAGAATCTTACTCGGTGCGTGATGCTCGTCTTCATCTCAGACACGTACGTGATCTTCTGAGGAGCCTCGACTCCACCGATGCGTACAATGGCGTGAACGGCAGCTCGCTGTCTTACCTCACCTTCTACACCAGAGGGAACAATGGTAACGCCCTTCTGTCATACATTAGAATCTGCTTCCCTGTAAGAAAGCGCTCAACCCTTTCACCTTCACGTTCAACCCTGCAGATGGTCAGAGCGTGGGGAAGAGGCGAGCTTCTGAAAGGGAGTCTGTTGACCGCAGCCCTCCAGAATACGTCCTCCCCGGATCTAAGGAGCGACCGCTGTGTCCACTTCAGCCAGTCAGAGAGGACTGGAAGGTGAGAGTCAGGTTTTCTACATGCAGTTAAGGCTGGTTAAATGTGCATTTTGTCATGGTTAAACAACAGTGAAATGACAGCCTTTGCAGTGCCTGCGGATCTTGACCCTCAGCAGTTGGAACCCACCTCCAGGAAACAGGAAGATGCACGGTGACTTAATATACCTGAGTGTCCTGACTATGGAGGATAGAGAACTCAATATTACATCCTCTACACGGGGTTTCTTCCTCAACCAGTGAGTTTTACACGTTATGAAAAGATTTTATCCATCCTGGCAAGATATTTTGTTCAGATATTTCCAGTAGTTTTAATAGTTATAATTATAATAATAATTAAACTTTGGTATATAGAGTCTTTCCCCTTGAGTACTCTAGTTAGTACTATAGTTGGTATAAACTTGCCTTGACTTGGCGTGTACTCTTCTCTGCCTTTTCCAGGTCGACTGCCTTCAACTTTAACCCCAAACCTGCAGTTCCCAAAACCCTTTGCCACTCTCTAATGGAGCTCCTGAGTCAAGTCAGCCCTGCTTTCAGGAAAAACTTCACCGCCCTGCAGAAGAAAAGGTGAGCAAACTGTTTGGAATTGATTTAGAATTTGTTTTAGCATGAAGCTTGACAGTAAAAATATTTTCCACCCTCTGCTGTGAGCCAGAGTTCAGCAGCACCCGTATGAGCGCATCGCAGCACCTTTCCAGGTGTTCACCTGGACTGCGCCCCACGGAGACCACACCCTCGACTGCGTGAGAGCTGAGGAGACACATGCCAGCTACATGGGCCAGGATGAGCATACGGTAGTTGACGCAAGATCGAGGAAGCAACCTAAATGTGGAAATGCAGGACACATAAAAATATAGGTTTGATTTTACATTTCAACTGATGGCGATGAGGACGCTGATATTTAGGTTGTGTGTCATGATCTCAGAGTCGGGACTGGAATGAGGAGCTTCAGGGATGCAGGGAGCTTCCCGGGAGCTCCCCGCAGGAGCGACTGCACAGAGAGAGGAGCATTTTCAAGGTGAGGATTCCCAACATCAACTTTACAAGTCTGTCCTTCATTACTAATGATGCAAACCTGTGATAATCAATTTAAAACCCAGAAGCCATGACCACGACTATAAGGGTCCTCTTATATTTCCTCTGTTCCTCTTCCTCCTCTGAGACTAAATTGTTTTATTGAAAACCAAGAAGGATAAACTCATTAACCAGTATTTGAATCCCTCCTTGCAGACTAACAGTGACTTTGTGGCCGCTGCGACACGAGGTGCTGCGGCTGTCATTGATGGCAACATCATGCCGATAAACCCAGGGGAGTTGCCTCATTTGCAGATGTTCATGTGGAACAACCTCTTCTTCAGCCAGGGGTTTGATGTGTCTGAGCACTACCGACCACTAGGGGGAAACACTGCTGCTCACGCTGCTGCCATCTGTGACCTGAGAGGAGCTCAGGTAAGAGGTCCTGATAGTATGACTACTGTTTGGGATGAAATTATCATGTCATCTTTCTAGTTTAAAAGTCTTTTTTTGTGTGTGTTACATTCAGTAATCTTTAAGGGTGTAGTTACAAGGATATTAATGGTCAAACTGGTCAAAAAATAATCTCCCCGGCTCCAGGCATATGCATCAGTGGACATAGAGGGGCTACACACAATCGCCACAGCTGTGGTGGATTATCGTGGTGTCCGAGTTATTGCTCAGACGATCGTTCCCGGGATACTTGAGAAGAATCAGGAGGAGAGTATAGTGTACGGCTCCAATGACAATGGAAAGACAGTGTTTACGCATCCGAGGTAACATCCCTACATACTCAATCCAAAACAGTGAAGTCTTATATTGTAGATCTTGATCAAAAAGCCAGACGTGCCCTTTTATTTTGTCACTATTACTGCAGCTGAGCAGGAGTGTGTTTTATGTCAGGTTTCTGGAGCTGCTGGATAAAACCAGTAAGCAGCTGAGAATCCAGCGTCACCAGGTTTTAGACCACAACAACAGACCGGTGGAGCTTTGCTCTGGCATCGAGACCATAGGCATCCTGGGTAATGACGGACGACCTTACATCTTGGACCTCCTGCGAACCTTCCCCCCAGATCTTAACTTCCAGTTCTCAGAGACAGAGGAGAGGAAGGAGGAGGTGCCAAAGGAGTGCCAGAGCTTTGGTTACCCATGTCTCCACTGTCACAGTCTGGCCAGCCTGAGACCTGAGCTGATTGAGGCCTTCATCCAGCACAGGTGAGGAGGACTTTCGGCCAAAACTGAACTACTAGACCAGCAGGATGAGCCAATGTTAGAAAATGAGCTTTCTCATCTTCTTATCTTTTATTTTATGATGTAGGTATGAGCTTTTCATGAAAATGGTGTCGCATGAGCTGAACCAGCTGACTGAACAGGATGAAGATACAGAGCGGATTGAGAAGCCCGTCTGTGATTCAGATACTGGGGATAGAGCTGCAGCCAGTGCTGACATGGGTGAATAAGACCTTATACAGTAATTAAAGTGAATATGACATACGTATGGATTTGTCATGCTGAGAAAGAGCATTGCAGATGTGATTTTTGATTTTAAACTGTTGATGGAGAAATCTAGAGAAGGTCAGAAGAAGCTGGAATACATGCAATAATCTGCACACACTAAGGAATTTTTATCATAGGCCTGAATCACAGATGATAGAGCCACAAAATGAAAATGCAAATATTAAATGTTAACTGATGTGTCAGAGCAAAGAAAGCTGATTGTCTTCACGTCGGCTAGTAATACTTTCATATTTGATTTTTGTAGAAATAAGGAAAAGAAATGCGATCCTGAAAGCTTGTAGAGCCGTCGGCTCAGTGAGCGACTCCTGCTTTGACATCTGCTTCAATCCTGATGTTTGCTCTCCAGGTACTGAACACCCTCATGCTCACAAACAAATACTCAGAGTAATATATATTAATGTATATGTTGTCAGACTAAAGGTGAACTGTGTGTCTTTCCTGCAGGTGCTCGATTCCCTGCTGAGTGTTTAGAGGAGGTTCAGAGGCAAAGATGCCTGCTGTGGGAGGCAGCTGCTTTTCTCCTGTCTCATCAGATCCCAGCAGTGGTCAGTTGTGTGTGGAGTGATAATGTTTAAGTTTATCGTGTGCATAAAGTGTAAGATGTTGTGTGAGTGTCATTTCTGTTATAGTTGATGGACTGTCATGACCACATGGCAGTGCCAATGGATGGCGCAAGTCTGACCTCGGCACTTCATCAGCGGGGTGTGAACGTGCGATATCTGGGCACTATACTGAGGGAGCTCGGCAGGGTGGAGGAGAGAAGACGACTTGGCCATATACAGGCACTTAATACAGCTATTATTAACCATACCACATAAATGCTATTATTCCGCATATATGCATAAGGCGGGTGTGTTAGGCTGGTGCAGCGTGCATTTTATTCCACACATAATACCGCATTGTATAAGAAATCTGTTACTAATCATTGTTGTTGTTATTATTACAAGCTTTGTTTATTTTTGCAAGAAAATAGAGAAGCATTTCTCATATCAAGAAATCAAGAAACATCTCTAAAATCAAAAGTTTAAACCTTCATCAAGCCTTTACATGTCTGTTCATATAGTGTGAAGCAGCAACAGCAGTCTTCTCAATATTAGCCTTCACACGTGGATTGTGAAGACTGAGCTAGTCCTGCAGTTTGATCTTACGAAGGCAAACTTTTTCTCAGAGTCTTCCCTCTTCTTCCCTTACAGAGAATTTGTGTCAGTGAAATCATCCTCAGAAGTGCCAAGCACATCTTCAGGACCTACCTGCAGGTGCTCAGATTAAGAAAACACATTTACTAATCACTACACAACCTATCATTGTTTTTGATTTATCAGCACTTACCTTATTTTCTCCCAGGATGTGGAACCTGCAGCTTTCTCTGCAGCTGTCAGTCACTTCCTTAACTGCCTCCTGACCTCCTCCTCCTGCTTCCCCAACTCCTGCTCAGACGAGCTGGTCTCCCGTCGCAGGAGCCGTCGACGCCGGATCCACGGGAGTCGAGCCGCATTGTTGAGTGACAGCGTGTGGGCTAGGCTGACGTCCGGCGAGCTGTGGGGCAGG
>VUQG01024714.1:85163-97640 GCA_015106755.1 Etia nguti | reverse complement strand
ATTACGTGATGTAATATACGATATCAGACCATTCATGATAACTTAATCACGTATACGTATCGTGCTGTGTGCATGTTTACAAGAAAAGGTGGTGACATTTTGGGGCTATTGTTCATACCCTTGTTTGTGCAGTTATTGTCAAATGTTGCTCAAACCACTGGACAGTCTGATCTCATCGATTCCTCTCAGTGAAATTAGCAATATACCAATGCTTAAATGTCACCTTGCACTATATAGGAAGAAAAAGCCAGAACTGATGCAAAGGGCTTCACCTACCAGTAATCTCAAGACTCTCAGGCCCCCCTAACACCCCACTCCTCAACACCTGCTGTCCCACCCGCCGTCAGTTGACAATCACCATCAGACACTTTACCCATCATCAGTGCTGACTCACCGAGGTGTCTAACCGTGTGGGGTACTTGTGCTTGTCTGCACATTCCACATTAGTGCGTCCACCGCCCACGCGTCATATGATGAAAATGACATTTATCTTTTATTTGGTCAAATGCGCATTTCATGCAGTAACATCTTTGATCCACCTACGGAGGCTTTTAATCTCTGCATTTTAAGGAGTTTCATGTTGTTGTTTTGTTGAATGAATCAAAGTGTTACTGAACTAAACAAAAAGCACACTCAGAATGCAACTTGATTAAAGTCTGGGTTAATATGAGTTGTCGTACATTACCACAGTAGCGGTATGTGAGCAGTTGACTTCAGAGGAACCACTACCAAGATGAGTTATGTGTGTTGGAAGCATCAATGGCAAACTGTCACTGTACAGCCACACAGAGTTTTCACAGTAATCTGGGTAAGCAGGACTACCCGTCAGTGTTGTGGTTTGGAAGAAGTGAACCTGTGTAAAGACAGGGGCTGGGGCTTGACACTTCTTTGTAATTTGTGGGTGAAGGAAATGTGAGACCTGCCCACGCTGGTGACTGTCAGCTGAATAGCTACTTGAGAACTGTGTCAAGGCAACTTTAAAATAAATTTTAAAAAGAAGAAGAAAAAAAGCAGGCAAAAAAAAAAAAAGAAAAACACACACAGCGCAGTTACAGTATAGCATTACTCATTGCATGACATTCATTTCAAAGGAAAATACCAGTAAGCTACTAACGTACTAAATACCCATTAGAATGAATGGGTAATTAGTACTGTATGTACTGTATATCTCTAGAACTGCAATGCACGTTAAAAGTTTTCCACTCTGACACCTCATACAGAAGTCATTTAAAGCTGAGCTGAAGTGTATTTGTTGAAACAGTTTTGTTTTTAGAGGTTAAAGAAGTGATGGTATCATAGTAGCTTTTCCTGACAAAGGAAGTGAACTGCAATTTTGGCTTCACAGAAGTGACAGTGTGGCTTTAGGAGTCACTGAAACTCCATACTGAAAGCTGAGAGAAAACCTTATCTTAACCTTGGTTAAGATTTTTATCATGCAGAAAGTCTTACTACCAAATATTACATCAATGCGTGGCACACATATGAGCAGGACTTAGAATTTGCCAACACAGCTGCTGACAAATAGCACTTTGAAGTTAGGATAAACAGGCAATTCACTAATGAAACTAACATACTGTTAATTAGCAAAAGAAACAGTGTAAACTGAGATTACTTTAGGTTTCTCTTTCCCAAGAAAAATGAGCCAGTAGTAGAAAAAAAAGAAAAGAAACTCATTTTCCAGTGTGAGTAAGCCAGATTTCCCCCCTTTGACTGTGGCTTTTACATCATAGGTTGTATTGCACAAGTTACAACATGATCAATATTCAATATTCATTTTGCCCCCGTGAGGTGCATGACAGTGAATTTCCTTTTATGCGATTGTGGTAAAGAACAGTGGTGTCTAACTCACTGTTGTGCTTTTGTGCTGGACCAGCACAAGCACTGCATATAAAACTGATATATATATATATATATATATTCCCTCTCTTTTAGTGTGAGTAACATCTTTTCACATAAAAGATGATGAAGACCCAGATTACAAAGAAATGTTAATGTAGTTAACCAAAGAAATGCATCATCGCTGATCTTACCTCAGTGTGGTAGGCTATGCCATAAGTAATGGCTTTTGGACAGCTC
This sequence comes from Etia nguti, assembly GCA_015106755.1. NCBI lineage: Eukaryota > Metazoa > Chordata > Actinopteri > Cichliformes > Cichlidae > Etia > Etia nguti. Next base: position 95,564 of record VUQG01024714.1, on the reverse strand, counting down.
TCATGGTGTGATTTGTCGTTAAAGTCATGCTTTACAATGCTTCCTGGTGCAAAACACAATGAAAAATCCACAATTTTTTCTTACATTTTCACCGTTTCCAGAGCCATCAAGCCTGTAGGCCATCTGCTTGACACCCCTGGTACATTGTATAGAAAAAGAAACATGCATGTAAGTACATTTAAAAAGCACAGACAATATTTTATGGGTCACTCATTTTTATTAGACTGTTAATTAGCTTCACCAGTTTCAGTTTGTCAGATTGCTTGCAGTACAGTTACACAGGAAAACATTTTGCCAAATTTGATGATCTGTCTTATTATTTGTGGATCATGTCTTTGGTTAAAACTCTTAATGAAAATGAAGACCAACATTGCTATCAACACCCCTAAAATTCTGCACTATAATTTAAACCAGACAGACGGGATCGGTGTCTAACATTTAGCAATCTGTACACAAATGGATCAATTTGGTTCATCTTGTGCTTAGTGCCACCCCTTGTCAATTAGGCAGAGGCAATGTGTCTTTCTGTAGTTCACATTTACTTGTCAGTGTTTCTTGTCCAAGCTTCTAAAATTACACGTGAAAAGCATGACCCTTGATCCAAATGATTATTACATACAAATAAAAAATACAGAATAATTACATCCAAAACACAGCATTGTAAAAGGCAATAATGCAGCAATTAAAATTTCAATAACATTGTTTATAGTTCATTGGGAAGTAAGGGGGACAGACCAACAAAGAAGTCTAGAATTCGACAGAGGACATAAGTACAAATGTGATTTGAGTAACTACAGTATACACTGTTCTAAGTCTGCTAAATGCTGGTAGGAAACCTTCAGTGGTTTGGGAAACACAGGCAAGCTTATTCTCATCTATGGTTTCAGTAGTATCATTACAAGATCAACTGACTTAAACTGCGAACATACAATGTTTTCATTCACTAACGTAGCTGTACAAATTATACAGGAGCTATGACTTCTCTTTACCTGTCATAACACAACCGCAACCTGCAATGAACGCACCTAACAAGAAGAAACAGAAGATTGGATAGTCCAATAGTCAAAATCTCTCGCTTATTTCAAAACAAACTTCACACAAAAACAAATCTAACGTTCGTTACAATGAACAAAAGCCGCTTTTCTTTCTTGCTGTCTTTGTTTTTTGTTTTTACAGTAAATGTCACCCAGAAATAAACAAATAAACTATAACCTGATTTTGGTACTGATTATCTGTACTATGTCGCGCATAGTTAAAGACTGATGAATCAAAAGCAACATCCCACAACGTGACCTTTTTAACCTAGACGATCTGACACGATGTTGCTAAATGAAATCAAATCGATACACTAAGCACTTAACAATTAATCAGAAAAAAAGGGGGGGCAGTCCCTTTTTGTAGTACCTATATGGTGTACTATGTTGTTCATAAATATGACAAACTACCATGAATCATTTAGTGAAAAAGCCTCTTGATGATGATAGGAACTTAAGTACAGCGTCTATAGAATACGAACGCTCAAATGTTGTAGTGTTCAAAGGTGTTAAACAGTACGACTATCATGCCAGAGTGTGGTCAGTTTTTTGGGAGTTACTACACACGCTGACACTTCACATTACTATAGCTGTGCCCTCTTTCCACTCACTTCTTTGTGCGGTACGATACGTCTAACTGTTAAGCCGCTCCGCTCTAATTCAAACCTGCCAAAAGATGTGACGATGAACAGGCTGCTACACAAGGTGATGAGAAAGGGCATCAGGCATGTAGTCTGTTGGAGGTGCTGAAGTTAACTACTCCTACTAAGGTTTTCTAAGGGAATGATGCAGTACCAAAAAGAAGATGGAGTCTCAACATCTACCTTAAATACATTCAGAAAGTAGTTGCTGTGTCGTTGTCTTGTGCTGGTTTTTACAACAGTCCGTTTTCAATCAGCCATGTTAGGAAAATGTTTCTCCTTCTCATAACAGCACAATGTACTATTTTTATGTATTATTCCATTACATCAATGCAAATTAATCATAGAAATGTCTACATCTAGCAGTATGTACTTCTTACGTTATTTACAGTGTCCATTTTGAACTGTGACATTTCCGACTTTTCAAAAGCAATGACAGGAACAACACAAATAAATACTGCAGCATCATACACCAAGTTGTCATGCTTTCATCAAAATAACGGACTTCTGATTATTCTGTTTTACAGTTCTTTAGATAGCAGAACAAATAAAACAAACTCATTCACTGACTAAATAACCTAAATTAAATATTTGGTGTTTTTTTGTTGGGTTTTTTTTTTTAGCATTTTTCTTTTGTACCACCAGCACATAGCTCTGTATCGATTAGTGTGGCCTAGTTCTGTGTTTCAAATCAAAGCCTAATGTCTCACACATTCAAAGTTAACACCTCCCCATTCTTGCCTAATGTAGTCATACTTTGCACTGTGCAATGAAACAGTAGCTCATGGAGGTAAGTTTAGTTTAAGAATAAGAATACAATGGATGCTTTTTTTTTAAAATCACTAACTCTTACTTAAATTGGGATTTATGCCATGTTTAAACTCAGCTGTCACTCACACTCATCTACACAGATACATCACATCTAACTGTGGTACAATCTGAACAGAGACACTACTACTGAAAATAAATACTATAAAGCATTATGCACCGTTCAAATTCAGCTTCTCACGAGGAGCAGTAGGTCAAGTCATGCCACTGGGAGGAGGTGAATGGTTTTAGGATTATGAAATGTTGTGACACTGCTAATGCAAAGGAACATCCTCAGACTCTAAGCCAAAGGAGTATTACATTATAGGTGATGAATCGGATGATTGGTTGTTGTCGGGTCATTTACAATGGGTTTGGGATGTACCCCCGTACTTATTCAGTTACTTTACACTTGCGACATGTCATAAATCCAACATAGGGAGTGTAGCTGGGACATCACTGTTAGGAAGAGTTGAGGGACACAACGTGTGGTCAGGCATGACTTGCTGGCTTCCGCGATGCTTCAGTTCATCTGCTCAAAGAATTTGTAGGTGGGGTTTTCGTAGCCATGGTTTTGCATTTTGTTGAGCTGTCGTTCTTCTGGTGTGAGCATCGGGTCAACCTGCTGCGAGACACACAAGACCCTGAGTCATAACACACTAAAGACAAAGTCAGAAGCAAGGATTGCACGATGACCTGAGATATAACTAAACTGTGGGCTAGATGTGACAGAATGACAGAATGAGAGGATGAGGTCAACGATACTTTGATGTTTATATGACGGATTCAACAAAGTTTTTACACTTGGAAACTCACAAGAGCTACTTTGATAATACTGATGATACAGCACGGTCTTTAAGAAAAGTTGGTAAACCTGGGATGTCTTGAACAGCATGATTCCATGATCACATGATAGATGACATCTTAGATTACAGTTACAGTCAGCAAAATGAGTTTGGAAACTTTTCACATTGGTTGCAGCTTAAAGTTGCAAATGAATCTGCAATTCTGAGGTTACACGCAGAAACATTTAATACACAGGCAAGAAGGGCAGGAAGACATTTAGCGACGCACTGTATGACAGGAAGGATACTGTTTGAGGTCTAGCCCAGATTCTGAACTTCTAAAAACCATTTCAAATCTTGATAATAATCATTATATGGATCTTAAAGTAACAGTACAGTTATTAATCTTAGTGCAAGCTCAATAGAAAGACTTGTTGTACATGTAGCTGGAGCTAGCTGCCAATCAGCAGTTAGAATCTCTAATTCTCAGTATGCTTTATGTGCTGAATATACATTTTCTTTTAACATGAACATTTTGACATGACTTATAATAGCAATGGCTTGCATATTTTAGCACACAGGAAATCACTATACTTTACATTTTGGCAAGAATAACGCATTCCTGAAATGTTTGGATTGACATCTATCCTTACAAAGAGTTGCTATGATCTACACAGCTGAAAACCAGACTGTAAAATTTAAGAAAATAACTGTGCTCGAGTTGCACATTGCATATCTTTCTGTTTAAAGCTAGAATAGTAACTTTAATAAATTAGGTCAAAGTCAAAAGCTAGCAAGTATAGTAGAATGATACCAAAGTGGTTATGGAGCTTGCATTAGACTGACAGAGAAATATTGTGAAAGAGTCACTGGAAGCCAGTAAAGGCAGGAAAAGAGTCTAAACACCTTTAATATGAATAAATAAAGTGTTTTAAGGTAAAGTATGAAATGCGAAAAAACCCCACGTGTTATTAGAACTTCACTTAAATGAATGGTCCAGCTGGGGTCGTACCTCAACAATGCCATGGCTGATAGTGCCGTATGGCTTCCTGCGCACCAGCAGCAGGCTTATTACCATCACCATGGCGATAGCCACAGCTACAACCAGCAGGCCCACCATGGCACCACGGTTAAATGTCTCCAAAGCATCAGGCTGCTGTGGAAAGACAGAAATATGTGCCATTAAACACATGTCGAGGCAAGAAATGGGTCTGCTAATTTCTTTTTTTTTTTTTTTTGGCTTAAAGGAAATTATAATGCATATACTCTTACCAGTTCATCTCTAGCGATCTCATTAGGTCTGACCACCTGCTTGAGCTCTGCAGAGGTGTTGATCTAAGAGCAGCAAGGGTAAGCAAAATTTCAGGTCACAGAAAACATACACCTAAGTTTATCAAACATATTAAAAGCCTTTAATATGGCTACCTTTTCCTCATATTCATAAGTAGGGCCTCTCTCAGATGTAGTGTAATCATATTCGTCATCTACAGAAAAAAGTGCAGCAACATGTTTAGCTATGAGAAGTGTAACACAAAACATACTACAATTCCTACAAAAGGGGAAAATTCAGTATTAAAATAATAGGAAATCCTAGCTCACCGTTCTTGTTAGGCTGCAGCTCTATGGAGAAAATCAGGGGGGGAAAAAGCATCATTAACGAGAGCAACCCGGATGTCAAATTTAAAAGTGCATATGATTAACAGGGACTGTGTACCAGTGCGAGGGGGATAGGGCCTGTTCTGGAAGGCTCTCTCCTCTTCCTCCTCATCATCCTTCTCCTCCTCGCTCTCAGCAGGCAGAAGCTCCTCAGTCGTGCGAGTCTCAGAGAAGGAGGTGGTCATCAGCTCACTGATGTCACCTCGCTCTGCTCTGACCAGCTCCTCTGTGGATGAGACACAAAGTCATCAACACCGATTTTCAAAGCATTAAAAAAAAAACAACAACAATAACACAGAACAGAAGCCATAGATGTGAAAATCTTTGTCAGGGCAGTATAGCTTACGAATGTCACTGTGCAGTTCCTCAGCCAGTGTAGGATCCTTGTAAAGCAGGGCAAGACTCTGGTTCATTCTCTCCTCAATCACATGAAGGTGTGTGTACACCTGCAGGAAATACAAATCGATTCTGCTCATGCTTCTGACCAAAAGAGCTTAAACTGTAAGTTACAAAGGGGCGATATTAGCTTAAAATGTATTACCTCAACTTTGAAATCTTATTACCTGATTAATGTCATAATATTACATTTGTAATCCAAATTATTACTGACATCGTCCCTGTTTTTGTGTATTTTAGCAGGTTACTGTATAGTCTCCAAAATATTAGTATGCTATTAGTATCTTTAATGTATTTCCTCTTTATTAGAATATGTTTCTGATCCCTTAGCACCCTATAGCAAAAATATGAGTCTTAGTTTTACCCAAATATACCCGCTGTTAACACTGTGTAATACCGTAATTATTACCTGTTTATTTTTAAATGTTATTACTGAATTAAAATGAAAAGTGCTACCAGATTGTAAATCTTTTGAAGTCAGAAAAGACTGGCTTTGCTTATAGTTGAATGAAAAGAGGATTTGTAGCTGCCTCACATCGTTGAGTTCTCTGTTTTCTGTGTGTTTCAGGGTCAGCAGAAAAGAGACTCACATGTGCAGAGCACAGGTGTGTGCTCACCTCAACCAAATACCTCACACGCTCTCAGACACACACCTGGAATTTCATCTGCTCAGCCTTCTGGGGGTCAACTGCCACAATATGCTGGTAATGCCTCAATGTGTGTCTGCGGTCCTTCTGCTCTGCAGCCATGTAGCGCTTCAGCGCCTGCAGCACACGCTCTGGCTGGAAGACACAGTTTAAGAGCAGATAAGACTGAGAAGTAAAATACCAGAAAATAAGACAAAGGCTCCTTTAATTTGCTGCTGGTTATAAATATAGACAGATCTACAAGAGATCTGCAATTGTTAATCTCTGTCTTCTCTCCTCCTCTGTACTACACGGTAGTTTTACCTGAGGGGGATCGGACTGTACAGCTGTCAGGTAGTTCTCCAGGGCCAGGCGGCGGTTGTTGTTGAGAATGGCCTCAACTCGGGCAAGATGAGTCTCCACAAGTCTCTGTCTCTCTCCAGCAACTTGCTCCTCCAGTGTCTGCAGCACAGACTGGAAATGCTGGTAGAGAAAAGACCATAATTATTCATTTTATCTGGGATACTGCAACTGTAAGTCAGTAAAGCAGGTTTGATAAATCCCTGCTTACCTCATTCAGGTCCTGTCTCTCTGATCTTGGCAGATTTTTTGACTGGTTGTCTGCCTCTGCCCATTCCTTCATGATCTGAGGGGTTCAAACACACAGAACGAGTCCAGAATGTGTGAAGGAGACAGTCTTCTCATGAAACTCGGAGCACAAAAGACACCATCTTTTGTTACTTCAAAACTGATAGGACTTGCAGATACAGCTATCTAATTTGCTAACTAGTTTTTGGGGTTTAGGCATCAGGTCAACAACATGGTCTGGTTGCATTTATAACAAAGAAAACGCTGCAGTGGTGCAATGCAATACCACAAAGAAAACCCAAATCAAAAAGACAATCTTGAAGCTGTATGACAGCCGTCTTGTGATCATGACCAAAGATGCCAGTCAAATACACTCGCAGTTATTTTCTTCTTTAATCTATGTTTTGTGAAGAAATGTCAGAAAACAACTTAAAAATCTTGTCACAGGATCGTCAAAGTAACATCTTCCAATTTTGCCATTACGTGCCCAACAGTCCAAAGATGTTCACTTTACTGGAACCATCTACTGTTTGGCATGTATGTGCTCCCCAGCCCAGCACTTTAACATCAGCGCAGCAATACAAATTTGTTACTTCGTAGTATATGCTAATGAAATGAAAGGGGGTTTCCACATCGCACGATAAAATCTTAAACCCAGCCCTAATCGACACTTTTTTGGGAGCTATTTAGGAAATGTCTTTCTTTATCAGCTCCCCTGAATGCAGGCGGAACATGGACAGGCCTACTGTACTGTCATTTTCAGAATTAGGATAAAGGACAAGAGCAATGGATGAGCAAATCTCATTCCAGATTAATGAATCACCTGTCAAAAGTGTGACCAGCCAGCCAAGATGCCATTAGCCTGCTCTTAGCCCTGTGAAATTTACCTCATTGATGCGCTTCATCCTGCGTTCCTCCAGGTCTGTTTTGGCACGAAGGAAGTTGGCATGCTCAGTGTCGTCTACTGGCTTCTCAAAATAAACATCGACACCATCTGTGGGCCTAGCTGTAGTCACTAGATGGGAAAGACAGGAAACAGGTTGTTACTGTCACAAAGGCTGCAAGAGCCAAAGTGAAATTATCTTGGAATTAAAAAGGACAGTACAGGTCACAGAGTGACAGCATCAAGAAATAAGCAAAGTTTAAAAGACTTGGAGTAAATATGCTTGAGTTAAATCTATTTCATAATTTTTTTGTGATAACATTTTTTTTTTAAGCTCGGAGGCCCAGATTGAGTATTTGACCTCAGCTTGGTTGGACTGGAAGTTACACCACGTCTTTTAATGAAACTAATATATATTCAGTATATCTAACACAATGTTAGGATTAATATTTTAAGTGGCAACAGGTAATAATAAGCCACTGGATTTAACTTAATTTTTTTTCACGCATTTTTTATAGTTTCCTTTACTTGAAATGAGCAGAAAGTAAAAGAAAAAACAGTAAAAAAAAAAGTGTAAATATACAGTCACAGAGTTTACACAGTTTAATCCCTAACCACATAATTATTACTGTTAGTTTGTTGTACCTGACAAGTTTTTTTTAATTTAAACCCTTTTATTAATTGTAATTCATTTAATTTAAATACAATTAAATAATAATTATAATTCATTTAAATTTATATTTTTTTATTATATATTTTTTTCATGCTGTAATTTATTTCTTTGAACTTTTTAAATCTTGTATAAAACCTGCCATTGCAGTTCACGTTTTCACGTTTCCTGCAGTAGTTTACTCCCAGAGACCACAGTTTGTAGTACTCATAGTCCAGTATATGATAAACATACTGATAGGAGTAAGGTTAAAAATATTTTGAGTAAAAATAAACCACTGACAACACCATAACACCACCCAACACAAATATGACTAAAAATGATCAACCAGTTTTGGTTTTCCTTTGTTTACTGTGTTTCCCACACATAATGAGTACTATCAATATTTACTGCTCTGAAATTTAGTGTGAAGTGGTCAACTGTTCCATTTATTGCATGCTCCATAGTGAACCCTGCTGAGGCCTTGCTGTGCTATGCGCAAGACTGACGTGACACAAACACACACAGACACACACTCATTTCATGAACTGAGCTGAGCAACAGAAAAGTAGAGCATGAAACCGACATGTGTGCATGTCTGTGGTGTATATTTGCTACATCCATGCATGAGGCACACTGGTGAGTGTGTCCGTATGTGTTTGGAAATGGCAGAGAACCTAGTTGTCATTTTTGGTAACAACAGTTACTAAACCATGAGCAGGGCATGATTTTTTTTTTTTCTCTGTCACTAATACAAATATGAACACTAATAGTGAGGCAGACTTACAGCTGTCTCCCTTCATCAGAGGAGAAGAGGTGGTGGGTTTTTGGCTTTTCTCATAGTAGAATGCGTCCAAGTAGTCCGATGTTTGGTAGGGACCCGAGTCGATAGGGTATTCATACTCTGTATCCTTCGCTGCCATTTCTTCTTCTTCCTCCTCTCCTTCTGCCTCATCCTCATCAACTTCCTCCTCCTCTTCTTCCTCCTGCTCCTCATCCTCATCCTCATCCTCGTCTTCGTCTTCTACCACTTCATTATCTTCAAATTCCAAATCATCATCAAGATCTATTTCAGGAAAGGGGCTTGGAGTGGGTGCTGTCACTTTGGTTCTGTGTGGAAAAATGGGTGAGTATCAATATTTCACACAAACCACAGCCTCATCCTACAACATGTCTGCGTGGTCAAGTTGAATCATCTTACACAGAGCTGAGTTTTCCACTCGTCTGGAATGCAAGTGTCTTAGGACCAGCAGGGACGTCTCTTTCTTCTGCCTCTCCTTTATCACTAGAACTCCCGCGCCCCGGGCAGCACACGTATTCAACACCCCGGTAATGGTCCCCGCATGGCAGCAGCAACCCGTAGCTGTGGAGCTCCAGATTGTCTGAAGTGCACTCCTAACACAGAGTCAAATTTAGAGTGTATTCAGAAGCAAATACATAGTGTCACAGTGTTTCGACATAGCTTCAAAAATACGTTCTTCATGACAGAAAACGCATTAAAAGTAGAAAATTCTAAAAATAAAAACAAAATGATTCATTTCTATTCTGAAAGCAAAACTTCAACATGAGATGTTATGAAGGAGTGTGGCACCTCTCTGCCAGAAAATCATCTCTAGTGGGAGTTCTGACGAAGTATGACATCAAGAACAATACACCACACAGACCACTAATAGCCAGCTAGCTCTGACTGTTATTACAGTTAGAGCTAGCTGGCTGTATTAGTGTTTTTAATTGTGCACTGGCTGAATAATTACAGAATGTGTCAGTCACATAAAAATTTCTCATCTTCTTTAAAATCATCAATGACCTCTCATGTCTTCATTTTGCAATTTTTAAATTGGTCTAAAGTAGTCTGCTTCACACCTCCTTAGCAATGTTGTGCCAGTACACAAAACTCTCGCAGACATCCATCTGCTCCTTGTGGAGAAAACGGCATCGGTCGGGCACAAGCAAGGCCTCGCTTACGTACTCGCCCTCTGCAGCAGGAGAGAAAAAAAGGTATGTCAAGCAGTAGGACTGTGATAACAGGTAAGATTCTTATTTGAATAGACTTATCAAGACATATCAAACATGGACAGGCTATAGCAGACACTAAATGCAAGAGTGTACACAAAGTTTAGGGACTCCACCTAATAAAAATAATAATTTTTTTTAAAAACCCCCCAAAACATAACGTATGCAAGTATGAGCAGTTACTCATACTTCCATACTGTTGATGAGAGCATGGTTTTGGTCTACGAGCAAGAGACGAAACAACAGTTTTCAGGTGAAAAGTCTCTAAGTTTCTAAGCCCAAAGGTGGTGCATTATGTCAGAAGCTCAGAAGCCCGATCAGGA
>VUQG01024714.1:49129-85143 GCA_015106755.1 Etia nguti | reverse complement strand
TCAGGACCATCGTCTTAGACCAATTTTTTTTTTCATGGTCGGGTGTACAAATGTAAGCGGTCAGAACAAGGAGTTGTGTGTAGTGGTCCAGAGGTGCAAAAGTAGATGACCACAAAGCTGTGATCAGCTATATTTAAATCAGGTATTTTATTTCTTTTTTTTTTTGTATCGAGTCCAATGAACCTTATCATAATGCCTTGTGTGAGTGAACACCAGATGTGCGTTGCATAGATTACACAGATCAGAGGAAGGACAGTGACTTGGAAGACTTAAATGAGGACAGGGTGCACCAGTAAGAACTGAAAGAGCATAAATGTATAATGAGCGAGCACTTTAGACGGATAAAATGCAGTTACAGTAGCAAGTCAAGGACACACAGAAAAAAATGTACTTTGCTTAAAATGAATGTAAAATATTTATTACAGAGATCATAAATGCAGGATATTAACTGCCTTTCTTAATAAACCAAGCAGAAATGAACAGTTTACACAGTCTACACTCCTGTTTCCTTTTAATCTGTTCTTTATAAAATAATATTACCATTATCATTACTCCTAATATAGGCTCATGCATGAGGAAAAACCCATATGAAAGGCACTGCCGTAGAGATCAAACAAGCTATAGCAGGTTTCACAGTAAGACGCACGAACATGTAAGTTTTTAATTAATCCAGAGTGACTTACTGTTCATTACCCTTTCATTTAGTCACTCATCCATCTTTAGCCTATCTGGCCACCTAGTGGCCTATAGCATGCTTGACCTGTTTGCCTGCACATGTCTTTTCTGTCTCACATACCAGTTATTAAGTGCTGCCTAACTACAGTTCTAACAGTAATGCATTTATAAATGTGTAGCACTGGGAGAGATGAAAATGCTGGTATTTGAACTGTAAATTAAACATCTCAATCTGCGGTGGTTATCTTGTTAGCTTGTGTATTAGTTACATAAGTGTGAACACATTCATTTTTTTTTTTTTTACCCAGAATAAAAAAATAAAACAAAACACTAGAAAACTAACTAGGATCACAGCCTTCACTGCTTAATTTAGACAATTCAGCTTTTAAATTGCATATTGAAGGCTAATTGGGAAAAAAACAACACAATCAAACCTGAAGCACAATCATTATAGAAATATGTGAAATATATATTTTTTTAAAATATAAATCGGTTATTTTTGTTATTGTGTTATGTAATGAGAGTGACTTGTGTTGTTCTTACCCAGGCAGCGGTAGGGCAGGACTATGAAGGGGTGTGTCTGGCAGTGCCCCCAACCTTTCTTACACCAGGCAGGGATGGTGACTGGTCTTTTGGACTCCGCTATATGGGAGATTGAGAGCCCTGGGTACATCTGAGTGTACAGGCACATGCAGAGATAACGGAGACACAGAAACAAATAGGTAGATGGACAGAACAGAGGGAATAAAGACAAAAGGAAGAGCAGATAGGGGTAAAATTGGTAAATTTGGGGTAGAGCAGAAGCAGCAGGATCAGGGAAGAAGAGGAGGGAGAGCAGTATCAGTGGGGAGAAGACTAACAAGGGAGAGCCATGCAGTATATATAAATATATATATATATATATTTTTTAACTTCATGAAGCCGTGCAGGGGCATTTGTCTAAAGCCACATTAGATATAATCATTTCAATGGCCATTCTTGTCTTTCAATATTTCTAATTTGACACTGGACTATTTCCATTTTCAATTTAGGCCAATCATTTGAAGCACAAGCACATAATGAGATTTAATAAGCGAAAGAAATATAGCTGTAGCCTGCAGCCTGAATACACACTAAAATGCTTTCCTCACAAATATCAAGGAAAACGAGGGCTTTGTGTAAAAGCCATTTCAAATGCATAATATGTCAGCTAATCGCATTACTGTCCATTCAAGCTCATGGCTGCTGCTGTCTGTAGCTGCTGCGTCTGCTTTGGCCTCCAGATGGTGCTTGGCTGCCTTTTCTATCATAATGTCAGCCTAAGGAGTGTGTGGAGAGCATGTGCACCACTAATAACTTTACAGCAGATGCTAAGGAGTACGCATACAGTAGCAGGTAACAAGAGGACAGAAAGGTAGATGGTAGGCCAGGTGAAATATTGTAATATTCCAACAGACCGCCATCACTCCACTATATATTTATGAATATATAGGTTTGATAGGACACGTGTTAGACAAATCAAATTAGAGAAAAAAAGGTGAAATTTCACTCGACTCCCTTTGTTTTATACAGTTTGTTTTTTATTTATTCATTCATTTTTGCTGAGATCATGAAAAAGTATTCCTAAACCAGCAATTTTATAATGCTGCTGTTCTAGTCTGGTCTTCATCAGAGCTGTTTACTTTCCATTAGTTGAATTTAAATCCCCCTGCAAAATTTTGCTTCCTACCTCCTGACAGTAGGACTGGATTTGGCTGGGCTCTTTGATGCAGCCGTGGCGGCCCTGAGGATCCGGTTCCCACTGGCCGGTCTGTGTGTTCATGTGCAGGAGCTGACGGCCACAGAACATGGCAATCTGCGGCTCGGCTACCTGGGGGACTGGCCCGTTCACCTCAGCCATGGCCAAAGCCTAGAAAGTAAAAGGGGAGGGGTGGGGGCAAGACAGATGAGGAGGAGTTAATATAAACACAGAGGCTGAGAATATTCTGTCTGAAGCCGATCCATGGTGGAGAGACCACAGATAATTCCTAAATGCACTCTAGCACTCTCTGACATTATAGACCAAGAGTGTAAGCCTGAGTGCAAGACAGAGCGAGTAAGAGATCAAAAGAGAAAGGGGAAAATGTAGAGGAAGAGAGAAGAGGCTAATGTAGGAGTCTGCACACCGGTCGCTTTACGAGAAAACTTAAAATTCAGAAAAGATAGAACCATAAAACCGTTACTGTTGAAATGCCTCAAAATGAATGAAGTAGCAAATTAAATGCCCGACTGTGAACTGGTGGGCCTGTGCTCCCTGTCTGCTGACAGCACTGACATCTGAGAAAACAAGGTGGTAGAAGAAGGCAAGGGGTCTGTTGCAAAAAAAAAAAACCCATACAAGAGCACGTAAAAGACTGCTTCCCCTCTCTTCTCCTTCCCCTCATCCGTGGCCTTCTAGGATGTTGCTATTGATTGTGGGATATGTTGCCTCTGCCTGGGGGGAGGGCCCAGGGGACCCCAGTAGAGGAACAAACAGCAGCTAGGGCTGGGAGTCAGGTGTTAATACAAGCTCATTGACCGATGCGCCACTTCACTACATTAACACACAGGACAGACACAGAGAGAGTCTGGGGAGGAATAAAGAAGAGGAGGGGTTAGGGAGGGAGGAAAAGGGTCTAAAAAATGAACAAACACAGACTTCTTTTTTAAGAAAACATAAGTGAAGTGAGCCCTAAAGTAAAAGTGAAAAAATATAGTGTATGCTTCATGTTCAGCTGGATCCCTGAGTCATGTCTGCTGGAGAAAACGAGACATTTACGGAACATATTCAAAGACTCCTGCAGGTCATGTAAAGTAAAAGGATGCAGGTTTCTTAGTAACAATTGAACAAAAACATTCACAGAGACAACATGCAATGTTATTTATTGTCTAACCACGAAACTCCACAAAAAAGGGATCCCACACCCCAGAGTCTGTATACAGCTCATACGCTTTCATCTGCGCTGACAGACAGAGAGACAGGCCCACTGACGACAGACAAGATGAGCGACGCTGAGCCAATTAGAAGGAAGTTGCCCAAAGGGAAGAAATAGAGGAGAAAAAATATGGGAGAGTGACGCCTGATCAAAGGAAAGCCCTGCTTTGGCCAAATGGAGCTAAAGTGTTTGAAGTCCTAATTAAAATTCATACTGGGTAAAATAAATATATAAACCTCTCTGAGTAAATGTACAATAAATATAATAAGCCCTGAGCAGTCTGTGCATTATAATTATGCTGGGCAGGGTTTGTGTTTCTGCATGTCTTAGCAGATTTCTAACAAATTACGCATCTACTTTTCATTACCGCTCCCCATTTCCCAGAGCAGTTTTTTTTAAAGATTTGTGAATGACTTTATAGACCTCTTTAGAAATTGATTTATGTCTATTCATTTACATTATATGAATATCTCTTAGAGAGATATGCCTGAGATGACACAATGAACATGAGTATCTCTTCTTAAAATCTAAACTACTTCCAGGGTCATAGACTGTTAACATAATGCTCATAAGTGGTAGTTGTGATTTAAAGTCTGTCATTTTCTATAGCAATTTCATAAAAGTACTTTCTCCCTAATGAGCTTTTTTTTTTTAATGCTGCAAAACTGACTCTTTGAAAGAATGACGTTCTAGCGTTTTTAGCTGTCAGCACTTGCTGACATATTCATTGGGATAATTTACCCATCAAACAAGTTTCAGGTACCTGCAAGTCGCTACGAGTTAATAACGGTAGCGAAGATAAACAAATGGAAACAATGGCTGCTTAGAAGGCAGGGGAAACATGTTCCAAAAATTGAAATGTCTTGATTTACACAACCTCATTTCCCAAAAGCGATATGACGCTGTGGAAAACTGTCATTTAACGACTGTCTTAAACTGCACTGGAAACGGAGATGATTTTCTGGTGAAAGTCACTGCATAATGCAAAGGATTGTGTCAGTGAATGTGAAGATAAAACCCTACTAACCAAAAAAACCCCAAAAACCTCCATTACACTTATAGGAGCTGCTCTGCCATGGAAACCCATGCCATGAAGCTCCCAGCACACAGCTTTTGTGCTGATATTAATTCAAGAGGTGGTTTCTATTGTAACTCTGCAGTTATTGAGCCAGGAGAGTATTGACGACCTTGACAGGCTTGATGATCATATAGTGTATGTTGCTTGATGGCAACACAACAACACTAAACTAGTTGGCCTGCCAGAAGTCCAGAGCCACTATCAACCAAAAACTATGAAACAAATAATAAACCAAAGAAGGCCTTGAATTGTTTAGCATATTAAATTCAATGTCATACAAGAGAAAAGAGAAAACTCCTCTTAAAAGAAGAGATGATTCAGCACAGGGGCTTTTTGGAATTTAAAATATGTGCAACATTTAAAAAGAAAGGCAGCACAATTCCACACAGTTTAAACACATGAGAACTGGTACTATCTGCATCCAAATATGGGTTTGAATGGTCTGAAAGTCAAAACAGTGAAGAGTTTAACATCATTGACTAACAGCAAGAAGGTTCTGTGTTTACACCTGATGGTCAGCTAGGGCTAAGCATGAAAGCCATGTTTCCCCAGTGCCTGAGTGGGTTGTCTCTGGGTGATTTACTCCCACATGCCAAAGACTTTCTTGTTAGGTTAACTGATGATTCTAAATTTGCTGTAATTGTGGATGGGAATGGTCTGTCCCACCAATGTATGAGCCCTGTGATGGACTGACAGCCTCTCTGGAGTCTATCAAACCTCTCCGCTGATATCAGTTTGGAGAGGCTCCAACCCCCTGTAATTCTAGCTGGATAGTTGGTTATGTGAACAGAGTTATATTCAGTAGTATGACATGTTTAGGTTAAAACTCTTTTATTGTAGCTCAACATTATTAAATATTATACTTGCTTAAAAACCAACTGTTGCTTGTTACTGACAGTGCTGAATTGGATCGTTTAATTGGTTAAGTGTACTGTAAGATAAGCAAAGGGGAAGACTGCTGAAGTTGCTGAAACAATCTGTCTAGAGTAGCTGCTGAGCTAATGTCTAAATAGATATATCTCTTTGAGTCAGGGAAGGTCAGTGCCACAACAAAAAAAAGAAAAGAAAAAAAACTTCCGGATATTTGAGAAGATAACCTGGCAGCTCCCTCTAGTCCAGCTCTCTCATTCTGTCCGCTCTCCACTACTGCACTTGCAGAAAATCAATGCTGAGCGACTGCAACTGTATCGCCACGTTCCCCCAATCAATAACAGTCCATCAGGAGCCTGAGGCCCTGACCTCGAGCCTCACAAGTCTGCACTCCCAATCTCCAGTCAGATGAAGGACCAGATTAGAACTCTCTTGACATTCCCTTATAACCAATACAGCTGTACGATCTACTGTATGTACACTTCTGGTCTGCTGCTCCACAAAGAAGCAGAAGTCTTAATTTTTGAATGAGAGAAGTAGAAGCACTTCTTTTCCACATTCTTTTTACCACTATAGTCATCAGCAGCATCACATAAACATCAATCAGCAGCTGAAATCACATAAACATCAATCAGCAGCTGAAATCACATAAGCTACGAGACCCATTTTACCCTACTGCGTGAATACCACATAATGTCTTTTTTTCACTGTTTTTGTGCCATTGTATTATTACAGCAATAACAGGAACTGTCATCAACATGCATCACATCTATTTATTCTTACCAAAATGGTAAAAATGCTTCTAAGAAGCATTAGTTGGGGGGCATAAATATATTTTATGGTATTTCACTTTTTTTTTTAAAGAAATGGAAATGGAAAATCACTTAATTCAATACTTAACAATCGCAGAAACATTTGCCAAGGCTGTCTATGAATCTGATCGTGGCAGCTCTTATGTTTCATACCCCGGTTCAACACAGTCTTTAACTCCAGTGAATATTGCTGCTGAGTGTCCATATTTCAAAAACATGGGATGTTCATTTGCTTTATTTATGTGCTCATAATGCAACTTTATTGCTATGGCAGAAACTAATCCTGACATATATATTACCATGCAGCATTACTTGAGCGCACATGTTGTTCACTTCAGTAAATAGCATTCTATTGCCCTTAAACTCGAGACTAGAATGGGCAGTTCATAGAGAAACTGAATGCTGAAGGCTGATGTGGCTTGCTTGAACCTGTTGAAGCTTGCAGCAGCCTGTAGTTTCACCTGCCGAGTGTCAGGCGTTGCTGTGTGGATGTGAGGAAGAGAGGACCCAAACACAAGACTCACAGGTTGGTGAAGGCTGGTGTTTATTGTGATGAACGGATGAACGTTACATGAGAAGTATAGCTGACTGACTGGAAAGACTGGCTGAACGACTGAACTGGGACACACATGCAGGATCGACGATGACAGGGCAATGAACTGGAAACTAAGGACTTAAATACATAGGCTAATGACTGATGAGTACACAGCTGAACATAATCTGACTAATAACACATAGGAAGTAGAACGAGACATGATGCACATAGACAGAAAGCTGGCACGGTAAAACAGGAAACATGAACATGTGGAAAATAAACAGAACACGAACAAACTGAAAACACTGGGTCAACAGCCCAGGAACCCTGACACTGAGCAAGTGAGATATGGAAGCAAGTTTATATTCGAGTGTGAGAACAGCTGCAATGGCTGGCAACTTGATAGTGAAAGTTTTTGACTTTGTTTGGAACTTCATTGTGGGCCAAATTCAGTAAGCTGTAAAATTTTTAAAGAAATTATTTTTCTGCCATCAATATCCATACAGAGCACATTATGAAGCACATATGTATACTTGTATGGCCTAATTATGCTTGATATTTAAGAACAGAACTGTTTCTAGCGTTTAATATGTAGTCCTTCTATAGGGTCACCTGGTGGAAAAATTGTTTGAAATTCAGCAGCACTCGAAGCACTTTGAATTGATTTGACCTTACCAAAAAACGAAATTGGTAACTTAAACAAGTGTAAAATCTGCCTTGTGAAGGTCAGTTGCACAAGACTTTTATGACAGGTTGCAAAAAAAAGCATACTAACATTCATCCACATAAACCAATTCAGGGTCATGGGCATACCAACATACACGCAACAGAGCCTCTGCTGAGAGCACTGTTCTGTATATTAAAAAGGCTTTGATGATCACGTGACTCTTCTTCTGCTGACATGCTCGGGCTAAAAGTTAGAACTCACACATACCCAATAACAAGGTTGTGAGTAGAGTTCAGCACTAAGCACTGCTGTGTTTCTGTGGAGGCTTACAGAGCTGCTAGCATGGTGGTAGACTTCAGCCATGTCTTAATATTAAAAAGCATGATTTAAAAATTAGCTTTAAAGAGTTTTTAACTGTAATTTAACTGAAATAGGTAAGTAATGTTTTCAAATATTCAAACATTAAGTGTTTTCATCAGAATGTTGTACTCACTGGCTATATCAATTAAATGGACAATGTGAAGGATCGGGCTTTCATTCAGTTAAAAATAGCTTTAGCAACAATTAATTAATCACACTTTTGTACTTTGATTAAGCATTTTCATCAATGTTTTATGCCTACAAATTATGGCTATAATTCCTCAGCAGTGCGTTCCTGGTATGTTATTCCCATTTTAAAGCCAATTAGACTTCAGAGTGCTACCACTGTTGTGTTGTGACCATGAACACTCTGAACGCAGCGATCCAGCTGGCTTCCCAATAATGCATCACAATCTGTCAACAGTGACACTTCTCCAGTAACAGACAGGTTGCAGAGCCGCCCGCCATGTCTCGGGGAGAAAAATGCCGTGGTGTACTGAAGCATCTCTGTACAGTACAGTCTGCAAGCATGCGGGGGAGAGTGAGGGGTTCACAAGTTGTCGAGGAAGTGCTGTTCAAACATCCTGAGCTCCACATATCATGTCCTTGTGCTGATGAGGCTGAACAGGCCGACAGCCCAGAAACCTGACAGCTCCCCACTGCAGGGGATGCTGCATCATTAATAACAACCTGGTGATATAAAGCCAGAAAACATCGATTGGCTTTCTGCCTTTTCACCAGATTCTTAGCCTCTGTTAGCTCCCTTGGTATTTTATTATTATTCCTCTGCTCTGCTTCTCCATATGCACTGCATACTGACTGTGCCACTTTGTAATCATGGGTGTACCTCCACAGCAAAAAAAAGCATCACAAGAAAAACTAAAAGCTCCCAGAGAGACGAGTGCACAGTCCACTTGGACCAGACGCAGTGGAAATTTTTGCTTGGATATAATCACGTGTGATTACACTTTAGCAGATGCCTTTCCAGTAGAGGAAATTATGTTATGAGCACACAAAATAGCAGATATGATCTGGTGTATGCTGAACATAAACATAAACTGAGTTGTCTGTCGGGGGCGAGTTTGGGCAGTGCATTTACAAGTTCCACCAGCATCCCCCATCCTTCTCTAATTAAATTTTCAGCACCTGTTCCACCCTTATGTTGCAGGATGACTTCATCCTCTGTAATGATGCAATCTCCTGGCCTTTGCAGGCAAGCCAGAGCAGAAGAGGCAGAGGGTAGAAGCCCACCCATCATTTGTCACTTTCTACAAGCCGCTGTTAGACTGTAGTTTGAAGAACCAAACCAATTGGTTGTAGTAATTCGGATGGTGACGAGCTGGGAAGAACTTTGCTTTGATATCAAAACTCATTTTTACAGTTATGATTGATTTTGCTTTCATGTCACCATGTTTTGTGTGTCTGTAGTTTATTTATTCAATAATTCCACTCAGTCATCTGAGGTACACACTGTGCATGTACCTACACATGTGGTTATTGTGCGTTGTTGTGTATGTATAAATCAACTCTCCCTGGAATATACTGAGAGTTTAGTTAACTGCTGATAATTAACTACAGACATCAGAGCCCTAAGGAGCTCATCTTTACTAATTCTCTTCCACTATGCAGCAATCTCTTATATTGTATCTTGTGACGATACCTTGATAATGATGAGTGGGATATTTGACAATCTATTTAAACATCGCAAAAGACTAAATGTAATTCATAAAAAGAAATATGTAACACTT
The DNA here is from genome assembly GCA_015106755.1 of Etia nguti. Classification (NCBI taxonomy): domain Eukaryota; kingdom Metazoa; phylum Chordata; class Actinopteri; order Cichliformes; family Cichlidae; genus Etia; species Etia nguti. The sequence goes on along the minus strand of VUQG01024714.1, from coordinate 75,465 downwards.
AATAAAAAAGTAGGCGCTAAATAAGTGCCATAAAAATGATTTAACAGCCAGTCAGTAGATGATTATGGACCATCACTTTACCTTTTGTAAAGCAGAGGCAGCAACACTTGCACTTGTACATATCTGCTGTCAATACAACTTTAAGTCATTGAATTCCCAAAGACAAGATTTGATTATGTCAGGATACATAAGAGTAAATTTATGTTTGCAAACTTTAGGCAAACTATGTGAAAAGCCTGATTAGCTAGGATCGCTCTTGATTAGTGTAACACCATCCAACAACCAATAACTCATGTGGAGAACACACCCACACCCCGTGTGAATAAGCCTTACATGAGTAACCCATACATTTATGAAACACACACACGCACAGGCCTTCGTCTTTGTGCTTTTCTGCAGCACAGATGGCTTAATAGTGGGTGTCTTCCTGCTTCTGAGCCCCTCCTTCACTCACTCTTTCTCCATTTTCCTTTTTTTCCCTCTCTTCCTCTGCCTCCTCTACAGGCTGATCCACCTCCCTCTTCCTGATGTCCCTCTTGTCTCCCCTCTCCCTCCCTAACAGCTTTCACACAATGCGTGACACTCCGCTGTTTGGCCTCCCTCCCTAGACTAGTGCTAAATGGCCAGATAGATTTAGGGGCATTCATCATTGTAATCATGTTGCTTAATTATTCATAGGCTCCATCAGGCCTCTTCCTGGTGTTGCATGTAAATATAAGAGGGTAAGCCAGACTCTCATGATGCAAAAGGGACAACGGGGGATAAAGCAGGTTAGCTCTGCATATTGACTCATTATTATACATCTCTAGCTAATGGCTAATTGAAGCCATTAATTTTCAATTCAGAGGAGACCGATGGGCAGAGCGGAACATATTGCATTGTGTTTTTTTCCTTTAGCTTCCTACTGTAAACCACACATTGCTGCAAAGTTACTTATGGGATAATAAACTGAATGCTTTATTTCGATATAAGAAAAAAAAATATGAGAGAGGCTTTTGGTTTCAGAGATGTGCAAACATCACAGGCTACATCAGTTCAGATTACAGTGGTCCAGCCTCCAGCTGGGCACACTGGGAGCAGATGGCCCTATAATCACCAGGGTTCATCTAGGTCTGGAACAGCAGCCAAAGTCAGCTCCCAATATTTGATTTAATTTCAAGTATAGCTTAAAAATACGGGACAAGTCAGCTGGCATCACTGCAAGAGACTCCACAGAGCTCGAGGCTGGCAGCGCCTGTCGTTTTATGACTGAGGTTATTTAGAAGCAAAGATGTTTACTAAAAGACGATAGCCTATATCTAACCAGCACTCAAGGATCTTCACTGCCATTGTTAATGTTAGTTTCCAAAGCGTATGTGTTTTACGGAGTGCCTTACACAAAATTATTAGGTTACCAGCAGGGGCAGTCCATAGGATTATGCACACACATATAAACTGAACGGATGCCCTGTAAATATTATCTAAGCCTATATACATAAGCCATGCAAATGCATAAGAGCATCCTTTTTTCATATACCAAGAGTTTATGTTACATAAAAGGCTACACCAATGCCAGCTAGAAATTCTTAGCATCCATCCAGTTTTACTTCTCAGATTAACATTGCTTAAATAGCTCAACTGGTGTGGATTTCAACATCTTTATTCTGTCCAAGTGATTTTTAATATTAAATCTCAAGCATGTTAGTCAGTGAAATAAATTAAATATTGTTTGTAAGTACAATAAATATTGCAAGCTTTAACTCATGAACATGGCACAAATGGAATTCAGAAACAATGTGGAAAAAAATGTCGGTAAGTTAAAATTTCCTCCATAAAATTCCAACCACCAACCCCTGACCCAGACATCACCTAAGCCCTCTGAAAAGCCCCGGGAAAACCCCACATTCTGCAGAGTTCTGCAACTGGGCCATAGGAAAGATTATGAATTTTGTCTTCTGTAAAAAGCCACATTGTCATCCTTTATGCCTACGTATTTAACTGGATACAGACCTCCCACATATACAATAGCAGCACGAGACCCGGCCAGAAAAACAAGGACTCACTTTACTTTTTCAAGATGAATATCCCATGTAAATGTCCTATAATATCCTTAACCTCCTTAAAGCCTGCACCTTAATTGTCCCTCCATTATGCATTTATGCATAATCTCACAGCTATATTTTCAGCAAGCGTTTTGCTTGTTTTCCTATCTAGCCTTCTTATCGGCGTCTGTAAAACTTGGTGAAAAAAAATGTCGACTATATAACACAAAACGAAACTCCCACAGAAGTAAAATAAATTTGGGGTGGTGTCCCCACTTCAATGGAAAGGCAGTATTTAGCTATATTCAGACTGAGGCGAGTGATTGTGATACTTGCGTTGCATAGAGCAGCTATACAAATGTGCCTCTCAGTTCCACCCACGTTTCAACAAATGCTTTATCTGAGTCACGCACCATAATGACGCCACACTGTGCATGTTTTTTTTTCTTCAGAAAAGACAAAAAAACAAAAAACACAAAGCATCGCTGGTCATTTTCACAAGCCTTTCTATGCAACCACCTCCTGCAGATATGTGGGAGGGAAACAACTGCGTAATAACGTTTCACAAATCCAGCCAAAAACAAGAGAGAGTCCGGAAACATTATGTGCCTGCAAGATTCTGTTCCTCCAGCACAGCCAAGCTGAAATGGTTTTGTCTTAGCGGTGATGAATTTCTGATGTTATGTAACACAGCTGAACCTCCTTCACAGTTAAGCAAAAACAACAGGGGAATGCCAGGATTTTAATGCCAAACACTGTGCGCCTGCAGATGCAATTTCAAGCTGAAGAGGTACCTCGGGGGATTGAAGGAATCAGCAGCTTAGTAGAGATTTGAGCGCTGCAGGTCTGTCTGAATCATCCTAATGTCAACACAATTGACATTGAATAGTGGATTTTCCTTGGGCAGGTTGAGATTGACACAATGCAACGCAGCTTTCCAAATCTGTATTTATGCTGTAAACACATTCAAAAGGCTTGAGTAATGTCTGGGACTCGGTGGTTCAAATTCCTATTAGTAAACACTTTCGTGCCTTAAAGAATATTGTTTATTGGCACTGCTAAAATGTATTGTACACCAGACTTATTAAGACAACTGTTTTCTATTATAACAGGCTATTGTTACATCTTTTTCCTATGTAGTTAAATACTGCATTTTACTTCTAATAGCACATAAGCAAGACTGATAAGCTGGGATCAAAACACAGCAATGGGGATGCTTCAAACTGGCAATCCACCCTGAAACCAAATTGTCAATTGAGCATGGAGATTATGGGGTAGGATGGTTTTCAGTTTAAGACACATGACATATATCTAGACGATAGCTGAGTTTTACAGCTGAGTAAGGTATCAGATAAGAGTGTATTTGTGCAGGCGAGACAAGGCTGAAAGTCTTAAAGCAACATCATTGTGCCCTTGAGCATCTTTTAAGTAGATTAGGGCAATCTCGAAGCCTAAATGAGGGCATGTTTAGGTTAAAAGACTGCAATAATTGATCCACTTAAGGACAGGCTGTCTTTCCATAGTGCCCCCGACAAGCAGCAGGCAGCTGGCATCAATAAGATCTGATGCTTCCTCTTGCCTGCTTCTTATCTTTTACTTGCACTTTCTGCTTATTCCTCTGTGTCTTTCACTCTGTTGTCTTTGCAGCAGATCTGGATTCTTTCTTCCTCTGTATTCTCCATTGGATCTGCATGTCATCTGCACTTGTTGTGAGTGGTGCACATAACTGCTTCGTGTATGCCCGTGTTTTTTACTTATTGCAAAAAATTAGGGTAAACAGATTTTCCGATGCTTGCATGGCAAAAAAATTGCATGAAAAACATTAAACAGTGGCAGCAGTTGAAAACAAATTTTGTGTTTCAAGATTAATGTTTTCAGAAGCCATTAGGAAATTGTGAATTGAAGCAGTTCACCTATATGTAGTGCGCTGAGTGTAGCTGTACAATGGTAAAGCAATAATAATATCCTGCACTGAGAGAGAGGCGGCATAAAGGAGAGGGGAAAAGAGGGGCAGGGGTAGAAATTGAGAGGTTAAAACATTCATACATCTTTTTTGCTTCTGTCTCTTTATTTATGCACATACACAATTCTCATCACTGTGCCAGCTCCCCTGAGAGCCTGTCTAGCAGATGCACCTCATGCAAATGAGGCTTTGAGGTTATGTGCTATAGGTTACGCGACCCCAAAGAAGTGTGGCAGAGTAGTATGTGCTGCATCTATATATCAATATCATTATTATTACTATATATGCATATATAGTATATATGTATATTAAGTAAGAGATGTGACCAATGACGGAAAGCAAAAGTGTATATTTTTTAGCAGTGGACACCTCAACACATAACACAATATATGCCACAATAATCGTAACAGCATGTATAAAACAGCCTACTTCACACTATGTTGATTCTGTGCTTTCATTCAGAGACATGTGGTATCACCACAGTGAGGACAAACTGGTCTTTTAACTCCCAGTGAGAGGTCAGAATGCACACGAGTGCCGATAAAAGAGCCCAGCACGGCTAGTGTGACCCCCGCAGCTGCAAAAGCATATTGAGGGAATAGCCTCCTCTTCCCAGGTCTCTCATATAGCACGGTTGGCCTGCTGTTCAAAGTGTTCAGGTGCTCTGTTAATGAACAGCAGGAGAAGCAGCTAAGGCTGGGTCAGCTCGTGCTGACTCGTCAGTCCGCTTACACAAAGAAAGCAAACCAAGGAAAGTTGATGAAAGCCTGCAGCAGCATGGAAGGTGTTGCTCTCCCACATTTTACATCAGCTTCCGCTCACTTGACGTCCCCTTCATCTGTCTCATCAAACACGTAAACACTATTTTTTTTTTAGGCTTCTTCTCCACATTCTCTTTTTCAGCATCACTCGGCCACTGAGGGTGGTTGTCATGGTAACACCACCTACAGGAGCCAGCTACCTTCCCTGTTACCGTAGCAACTGGTTCCCTACTGAATTTCAAGCATCTCTAGCACGCTCTCTCTCTCTTCTCTTCATTAAGAATCTGCCTCTATCTCACGTTCCTTCTCACATAAAAGAGTCAGCATATGTTAGCTTAAACTTTCCGTCTTCCTCAGGTCGATGATTGTTGGCTTAATCGTTAGTTAGCTTTCTCTCGTCACTGCCTGTTGATTGATTCCACTACATACTGCAGCAATAAACTGAAGGTCTCCCTTGTATTGTACTTTTTTTACTACCCAAATGAAACATGTAAAAAGAGTATATAATAATCACTTGTTAATAACTATCAATTATTATAAATACAGACAACACAATAATAAACAATAAAACATGCTAACTGTTAACTGTGTGGACTAGTATTCTTTCGCTATCAGTGACAGCATTAAACTGTTTTCATCCTTTTTATGATCCTTCAGTGTTGGTGAATCAGTAGCTGACTGAATGTGTAATTTTCTCTTCTTCAGGGTCACGCCTGATGAGCTTTCTGTTTTACTTTAATCAAGATCAGCAACTGTCTGTCTTTACATGACTTACTTCAGTTGTACTCATCCAGAGTATTTCAAAGGAAATGATGAGTTATGAATCTGACTCATTCGATTGTCATACCGTCACCTGTAGGTTGGTTTAAGTAGCAAGGTGGTACTGCTGCTATGCAATCCTGAACTATAAAGCACAGTTTCATAAATCAAATGACAACATATTAATGATAAGTGAGATCTTGTCAGGCTGGCATGTCTTGTTTGCTTTGACTTTGGTGTTTTTAAACTGGCCCACTCTGGTAAGATAATGTGTGCTGGCAGTGTAGTCTGCAGTAGATTAAATATTAGTGTTATCTCATTTCCTCTGGATATAAAGTCTCCACAGCCTGCCCAATTGAAGAGAAAATGATTTAATCATTGAGACAATCTGTACAAAAGATCCCTCACATTATGTTTTAATTTTTTTTCCCCAAGCCAGAATCAGACTCGTGTGAAGTATCCAATTTGTCAGCCTAAACTTGTAGAAGTATTGGCTGTTAACTGGCACAGCTTGGCCACGGCAAATGAATGACCCTGAGCTCAGAAAAGAATGACATAATGTGGCTGAATCTTACAATTAACTGCAGCCAAAACAGCGCCTGATTTTCTTTATCCTCTTTAGCTGTCTGAAAAACCCAGCACAACACATTTGTGTACGCAGTGTAAAACAGGCACAGGAAAATGCAGTGGGAACATTATGAGCTAGATTTACTTGGCGAAAAATAAAAAAGAAGTACCGCCAGTATTTACAAAGAGAGCGCAGAGACAAGAAGAGGTTTTTGTGACTCACTGTACACAATATGTATTTCTGGGAGTTCCTTGCTTAGGCACAAAATATAGGGGGGAGACTATTTAAATCAAGCACGCAAACTAATTACTGGTAATCGCGCTAATATTTAATGCAGAAAAAAAGCATGTCTTACTTTGATGTGGAGATGAACTGACTGCGAAAAAAGCCGGAAAACTAATCATACCTATGGATGCTATTTGGGGATTGAGCTCACACAGATGGTAGGTGATGTTTCGGGCTTCCTGTTTCCTGAAAGTGTATCCTCACATTTACATCCTGAATCACCACATGAATTTAAGGTAAACAAAGACCTGCTGATCTTCATTTTGGGGGCTAAGTATCTATTTTAAGTCTCTCTTTTCATCATCAGTGTAACATTTTCGCACAAACTAGCCCTTGAAATGTTTCAGGTATCTTACTAATAAGTCCAAGTACAATAGACATGATGAAAAGAGAGACTCAAAATAGACACGTAGCCTCCAGACTTGTTTATATTATATCAGCGATGAACCCAATGTGAAATGTTGGGCATATATCAATGTTTAAAATAACAGTTTGGCTGACAGGCTGTCTGTGTTGTAATTTATTCCTCTTTTAGTGTCATGGAAACATTATTAAAACATAGCTGAGCTGTTTTAATCTTTCAGCTCTGCATGCCACTCTCTTTGATCATTTAGCCTGTGCAAAATGTATTTAAATCTGATGTAAAAAGTGAAGTAAATGGGGTTAGTAAAAGATGTCAACGCAAATTCATGAAGAAGACAAATAACCTTTTGTGTCTTGCTGCAATTCTAATGCTCCAAAACATTTGACACTGAAGGCGTCAATTTCAAAGCATGAAAAACAAATCATTGTGTAGATCCCCTCACCCCCAGTCGGTCGTGGCAGATGGCTCCACCTCCCTGAGCCTGGTTGTGCTGGAGGTTTCTTCCTGTTAAAAGGGAGTTTTTCCTTCCCACTCTCACAAAGTTCTTGCTCATAGGGGGTTATCTGATTGTTGGGATTTTTTTAGGGTCTTTACCTTACAATATAAAGCATGTTGAGGCAGCTGTTTTTGTGTTTTGTTGTTATAATTTAAACTGAAGCGATTTTGAGTATTGCAACTACCATTTGCAGTTGGTCTGTTAATATACCACAGACAGCAGTGAAAGCAACAAATCTCTCCATGTACTTTCTACCCTTATACCTTTTGTTTGGACATATCAGATAAAAGAGACTTCTGGTGGGCAGACCAATTACAACACTGTGCATTTGTATTCAGTGGAGAGCTGCTGACATCACGCCACATGGGACACAAGTAATCATTTTCTATTGGCTATTCGCCATCTATTGACAGCGGTTGAAATTTGACCTCACTTTTAAAGGGGATGAATTCTGACATTATAAGTTATATGTGTCCACTGGGAATCGAAGTCACATTGCCTGCAGTAGTTTTTAATTTGGTCCTCAGTGTCGACAGATGAGGCGTTCGGTGGGAAAAGGAATCAAGAAAATCTCAGAAATAAAGGAAATGTAGCAGGGGCAGGGAAAAATAAAGCTAGGGGTGAGGAGCAGCATGAATTATTCAGGAACAATCAAAATACACACATGAAAAGTGAAAAGATGTCACTGGCTACTGAGAGCTGCCGAGGCAGATGGAGAGGCAGTGTCTGAGTAGGGGAGGGGTAAGGAGTGCCCTTGGGATGTGGCGGTGGAGAACAGAGGAGGCAGGGACAGAGAGAAAAAGGAAGGACGAGGGGGGCAGAGCCAAGGAGGAGACAGGCGTGGGGATTTTCCTTTGTATTATGTAGAGGTGGATGGGGAGTGGAGCTGGATGGAGGGGAAGTAGCGGGGTGCACAAAAACCAGGTAGCATGAAGAGAGAGGGGGGTGGGGTCAGGCTTCTGATTGCTGGGAGGCGGCGTGACAAGTGCCAAAGCCCTGTCGACAAGCGAGAGCCCAGACCTTTTCATGGCCTTCAATAATTGATGCAGCTTGTGCAGTGTGCCATCTTTAGTGTGTGCTGCATGTGTACGTCCACGTTTTTGCCTCTGAGTCTCCCGTCAGTGCAACTGTGTGACCTATTTGTTAGCAAGTGATTTCTACCCATCTTTGTTCAAATTGGATGAAAGTGTTTGAAATTAGCTTTCTGTCCTTCTAAGAGAGATGACAGAGCAACAAAAGTACATCGAATCTCCTCTATAACTGTTTCTGTTCCTCTTTTTTTTGTAACTATTAATACTGTTTTGATTGGTCATAGTGGACCCAACAACCCTGCACACTCTCACACCCCGCATCCAGCCTCGTTATTAAATTAGACTTTGCAGTCATGTTTTCACACAACTTATAGCTTCACTCCTGGCATAGTTTTTTTTTTCTACCAGCTGCTGAGGCTGAGCAGGAACAAGGATTGTTTCCTTCACAGCACAGCACGCACTCCACCCTGCAACCCACACAACACTCTACATGCTCTACATCACTTCCACTCTCTCTCTTCCTCTGTTTCTCAAATTATCCGCCATGCCAGGGCAATCCCCTCTCTCTCACTCTCTCTCTCACTTCACCAGCCCTCAATCTTTTTCACTGTGCACTCTCTCTCTCTCTGTCTTTCCTCCTGAACATGGAGGACAAGTGTTATCACTACACTGCAGATGTTTTTCAGGGGGCCTCCGCCGAAGCCTCCCACTGGCTGCGGCAGGGCTAAACGGCACACTTTGCCCCGCATTAAACTTTTCCACAGAAATACAACCCCATTAGGCTTACTGAGGCAGTTATGAAGGATGTGAAGACCTCGGGCGGCAGCGATATCTCTGCCCTGCAAGACTCCAGAGAGGTGGGAGAGCTGGATGTCATCATCTAGTCTCTCAATCCCTGTAGGTGACACTGGACAAACTTATGATGTGCAAACACAAATCTTCCCCTGCACACATCAAAAATGCACAGTCCCATCTGGGCTTCAGCTGGTACAGACACAGGTGCAGAAAATCATAAGTGAAGTGCTTCAAGCTTGAAATTGTCCCATGAATCTCTCTTCCGCGCGCTCTCTTTATATATCTATCTATCTATATATATACATATATATGTGAGTGTGTTTTATGTGAAAGTCAGTAGGTGGATGATGAAAAGTAAAGTAATCTTCAGGAAACTGGGAGCAGCTTTAATCTACATTCTTTTTAAATCTTATCCTTTGATTACACATACCCTAAAAAAAGGCTGCACATTCTGGGAATCCAGAGAAATTAACTCATCAAATGCAGCACGTCATGACAGGCTATCAGGGATGGCACGAGCCTCCTGAGCAAATTATTACTAAACTTTAATCTGGGAATAATTTCATTTTCTAACCAAGACCTATAATTTGAACAATTTCAGAGAGGCCAGGAAACGAGATGAATCATCTTGAGTGGGATTTGGCAGAGGTTCCCCGAACCTATCGGGGGGGATGCTTTGCAAATGTGCAATTAATGTGAATTTATTTTCTGCACAGAATCTGGATGAACTCTACGCCCCGGGGATACACAAATGTACACTTTTTTAATTTCTACCCAGGCACTCAAAACAACTGGCAGCAAGAACGAGAATGAAACCTCCCAACAGCACTAAACATACGGCACCGCTTCGATGAGATTGGTTGCAACAATTGCCCAAAGGGTGCATTAATGTCGCGCATTCGTTTATCAACTCTGGTAAGAACTCTACTGCTGAGGCACTTTTACAGCGGTCCCTTTCCCCCAGTACAGTACAGCTTTTGTTTCGCAATGACTCTGCAAGATCTAATCCTGGAACTGTGTGTGTATGTGTGTGTGCATGTGTGTGTGTGCGCGCGCTCGAGTGTGTGTGTGGCGCACCTCAAAAACTTGGAAAGGAAGCGAGATACGGAGAACAGGGAAAAAACATGTGATACAACAAAATGGTACGTTTTAATGCCCACTGGCACACGGATATAGCAGAGAAAAGCAAGCACACAGGAATCCATTAGTGAAATACGATTATCTCTTGGCTCTAAAATTAATTAAGTGAGTGTAGGGCAGTGTCTGTGTCTGTGTGTGTGTGTGTGTGTGTGTGTGTGGATGAGAGAGAGAGAGTGAGATCTGGTTGTCCTTATCTTTCTTTTTCTGTTTTTTTTTTTGTTGTTGTTTTTTTTAAACAAATCCTCTTGTGTTACTACACTGAAAGGCAGATGGGAGTGGGAGGTCGTTGCATCTGTATGGCCTGAAATTGCTACTCCTGATGTGGTGGTGGTGGCAGCGTGGAGTGGGCAGGTTACACAGCAACATTGTGACTTACTTTGACTGAATTAATTTGACATTCAGACTCGCTGAAATGTACTTTTTTAATCCTCCTGCCTTTTATCTTCTCCACATAATTTCCTGTCACGGTCCTGGGTCGGTGACCGAGCGGTTTCAGTTTCTTGTGTTTTTTGTATTATGTTAAGTCTTCGTTGTTATTTCTAAGGAGCATTCTGTAAGTGCCTGGGTTGTTCTGTTTAGTTTTGTTTATTGAATCTCCCTTCGTGTCTTTGCCCTCTGTGTCTCCCTTAGTGCATCTGTGTTTGTGTTTATGTGTGTTCTTGTGTCTTATTTCCCCTTCTTGTGGTTTATTCCATGTTTATCCATGTTTCCCCAGCCCGTCATTTCTGCTCTCTCTCTCGTGTTCCCTCGCTCGCTCTCGTCAGCCTCTCCTCCACTCCTGCATCATGTTTCCTGTTTTATTGTGAAGGTCCCGTGTTTTCATGCTCATTCTCTTCAGTCTTGCTTCCCTTGTCTCGTTATGGTTATTCGTGTCAGCTGTGTTTCTCGTGTGTCCTCACTTCCCTCGTTTATCCCTTTTGTATTTAGTTTCTGTGTTTTCCCTCCTTCATGCCTGTGTTTCCCTGTGTGCCTCTCTGTATGTTTAGTTATGATTTCCCAGTGTAGTCTTTTGTGACGTTTTCCCTGCCAGCAATTTTATGCCAGCAAGCTGTTTTTTGACTTTACATTTTCGCCTCTGTGAAGTCTGCTTTTGGGTCCTTTTCCTGCCTGCACACAGCCGCATCATGACATTTCCCTGCACTCTCCTTGTTTTTCCTCTTTATGCTTAAAGCTTTCCCACACAATCTTTCGAAACAGTGCATTTGTTTCTGGGCCTGTCCTCGAGCCTCTCTGTGCTGGAGAGCTCAGGGAGAGGTTTGCACTGCAGTTATTTATCTAAATATGAGCATACCTGTAGATCCTACAGTGGTCTTTAAAAAAAAAAAAAAGAAATATGGCCACAGAAGAGCACAATCACTGTATGAGCACTTTGTGTAACAACAAACTGCAAATGGATAGAAATTTGTCCACTGTGCAGGTTTTGTGCAGGCATTTCTACAGGGCAGCTGTTTCATTAACATCTCTGGTCCTATTAAAGAATTATGGGTAATGCTGCAAATCATCAAACAAAATCTTCTTTTTTAAAAAAAATTGACATTATTAGATTATGGGAATTAATGCAGTAACCAAGACTAGTTCTCGATGGAAATTTTAGCCATGAAATGTTTCTTTTCTCAGGAATAAAATAAAACCACCCATCCATCCTCTTCCACCTATCCAATTAAGGGTCGCAGGTGGCCTGGAGTGTATCCCACCCCTATCCCAGTTATCATCAAATTCCAAAGAAAAAATATTTTGTAATCTGAACATGTATGAGTTCCAGCTTTTTATACAGGTATGTTTGTTGGTTCTCTCACACTTGTATTCATATAGAGTACCTTCAGGTGTTGAAGTGTTGGTTTGGACAGGATAATCACAACCTGTGTCTTTCTTCTTGATATATTTTGAAGGCCAAATAAATGGTCCATTAACAAAACATCCATTTTAAATAACAGATAATGAAAGGAATGTTAGCGAAACTATAATAAAATAACTGGAAAATGATGTGAGAAACTAATAAAAGATCTGCATATTTGTGCAAAAACTCACTCAAATTCAATATTGATGCCAAGCAGAAATCACTACAGTTTTAATGACATTTGACCATATGTGATGTAAGTTATCTGTATTTCCCAGTCTTATTAAAATGGGGAAATGCTCCTAACAAACAAAAGATTCTTCTGCATTTCATTCAGATCAGACAGCATTGCACAAGTTCACAGGGTGCCACGAAGGAGTTGTTTCTCTGACCTTTTGCGTCAGGGGGAAAACTGCTTTGTATGTCAATTTGCTAATGTTTTCAGTTCTTCTACAGGTGAGTGCTATTAAAGCTGAGAGAGCAGGGAAGCTCTTATTGGACATACGATACATGTGACTGTCTGGCATAAAAATGTCTGTGCACTCACAGCAAGAACACAGGATAATGCTGAATATGTGTTTGAGTTCCAGTTAAAGGCCTTATGAATACAGAGTACAGTCTGAAATTTCCATTTTCAAGTGAAAATGCTCTGTTTAAATGGCATGCAATAACAGAGAGACCAAAACAATTTTGCACTATTCACGTTTGAACTGTAATAATGTTAAGTGAATTAAGGGAGGCTGACAGTTTTATTAGGACTAATACCACAGTGTAATCCAGCCAGTCAACCCTCTCAATGTGTAATCTTCCCTGTAAACCTTCACGAGCAGGTCTCCTTGTATGAAGCTAAAGCCTGTTCCTCGGTATAGCAGTAATCCCACTAAGGCTCTTACAGAAGTGAAATCATTTCAGAATGAAAGGAGAGGCTTTATGACTGCTACCGATTCACTGACGATGATGATTAATGAATAAACATCTCACAAACTACCTCAAGATCTGTCTCAACCTGCAGTCAGGGTCCTCCATGTATCACCTCAGACGTTAGAGGTGAATGCAATCACTCTTCATTAGAAAAGGAGTGTTTGACCTAAACCACAGCTCTAGCTGGGATGTCATGACTCATCCATCCCCCGCCCCCCCATTCCTCCTCATATCCCTCCCATACTCACACACCTCCAACAAAACCCTAGAGCACATCCTCCAACCTGAATTCATGCCTCATGATGGGTGACTGAGGAGTTATTGAGAAATAAAGGTCAAGTCCATTAAACTGAGGGTCGGCTGTAAGTCACGATCAGCCGGAGAGGGGATTGGAGTAGCTGGTGGCCCATTGATCTTTCACTCTGTACAAGAGACTTTCAGTGTCTACCCCCTAACTATGGGCAGGTACAGATGCCAATAGAATGACCCCATATATGTCATTAAGATGGATATCTCAGTATCACACTCCCAAGCACCTTATGAAACTAGAGGTATCTGCACAAAGACGCCTCAGTGCAAATCTGACAGCAAATCTGATTCCTGACTCTTCAGCTGGGAGTTTTTAATCAATTCAGTGTTCTTCCATGAAGACCAAATGTACAACAGAACACCAATTGAATATGCATGATGGCTCCATCCTGCTCAAGAGCTGCACCACTTGTCTAAAGGACGGATGCGAGCTGATTTGCTCCTCTGACAGCGCCAGATGGGGTGAAATGAGAGGGGATTTAATCTCCATCCTTCCACAAAAACAAAAAAAAAAGAAGAAAAAAAAAAGGCCTGTAACATTCATCATGTCAGTGCAGGCCCAAGCTTGACGCAGCGAGCCAAATATACTATAAACCATGTTCACGGAGACTCTCCTGAGTGTGGGCTTTCATTTACATCATATATCAGTATTTGCATCTCAAACATTTTCACTATCACTGCATTTTCGTAGGCGATCCGTGTCATTACTCTTGTTGACACAGGACGGTGCATTTACAAATTAAACCTGCCCCAGATGATTGTGAGCAATTCCGGAGAGAGCAGCAACTGTATGAGAGAGCCGACACGAATAATAATAATAATAATAAAAAAAAAAACATTTTGTCCTCATCGCCATTCAGTGAACGAAACAAACAAACAAAAATTCAGCTGGCAGAGATAAAAGACTCAGACTGTTTTGCTCTTACCTCGACGTTTTTCCGCACGCATAATGACAATACAGCCATCAATATAGGTATTGCAGTATGTCCCATTTTCTCGCCTTCTTCTGCCTCTTTTTTTTATGACGAAGTTGCTGCTATATAATAACTGAGTCCAGCATAAGCTGTCTGGTTACATCGGCTGAAGTGATGGACACTGCTTTTCCTATATATCTCCTGCGTCTTCCTCCTGTTCGCTCGTCTTGCCAACGGGTTCTCCAATGGCAGCCTGGGCTTTTATGAGGATGAAGTCTGACAGAACCAAGCCCTGTTTCTGCGGGTATTTATCACACAGGGTACTCCTGGCGTCTTCGCTGTGGCTTAGTGTAGAGAGACATCTGGTGGGGATGAACTGAAAATGCAACCGCTTACTTTCTGTGTCACATTTGAAGTGCGTATGAGTGAGAGAGTTGGGGGGGGGGCAGAGATAGAGAGATAGTTTATGTCTTAGCCTGTGGTCCTACTGCTGTTTGAGTTGAAGACAAAGCAAGCTGATTTGCCATGTAGAGAATAATCTTGCAGCTGATTAACTGAATAACTCCTAAGGGGCCTGGTTAACTGATTCAACTGTGTGCAGATTTATTTACAATGATTTTTTTAAATTTATTTATTAGTTATTGCATGTATATGTTACCAGTAATTTACAAGCAAATATGCATTCACTGATCTTGAGCTAACTGTCACTTTTCTTTAAATCACATTCCTTCAATGGAAACATACGTTTGGAAAACATTTAAGTGGATATGAGCACTCTTGATAATACATTTGCAGCTATTGTTCCACTGCTATAAGTCTGCCTCAGCAGCACATTGTTGCTAAGTAGCACTGTGACAGTGGGAAACGTACATTTCAGAAGTCATATTGTTAGCCTGAGTAAAGAAGGTCTTTCTCACAATCAGGCCATGACAGGAAGGATCCATCCACCCATCCATCCATCCAGACAACCACTGACACTCACAGTCACACCTAGGGCCACTTTACAATTACCACTTAATCTAATGTTCATGTCTTAAGAAGAAACTGGAGTACTTTGAGGAAATCCAGGCAGGCACATACAAAGTCCACACAGAAAGGCCCCAGCTGGTGGATTCAAACCCAGGACTTTCTTGCTGCAATACCCTTAAAGGGTAAATACCCTGGTTTGTGAAAAGTAAACAGCAGTATCCAAAGGTTGACCAAGAGTGAGAACACCATCAGGAGATCAGTCCATTAAGCTTTGTTAACTGAGAAACAAAGAAGCAACCTCATGCTCAAGAGTTAAAGCAGCAAAGGTCTTATCAAAAGATCATCACCTAATATGTATTTGTATTGCCTTCCTCAGGAAGGCAATACAAATCTAAAACACATGTGTATGTAACAGCAATTAACAACACAATACTATTAGCAGGCCAGTGAGAAAAAAAAAGTTGTTGGTTTTTTTTGTTTTATTTTTTAATGAGGGCTGGATCAAATAAATTGTCTGAGACAAATTCATTTGTCTCAGACAATTTACATAGTGCCACCACACCAAAACATAGTGGGGGGATTTTATTATTATAAAATCTGCTAGGGGTTTACCCGCTCTCCTCCATTCTTCAGAGAAATGCTAGACCTCCTGCAGGATAGTGAGCCCAAACTTTACACAAGCTACCTTAAGATCAAAGAAGAATGAGCAGTGCTGGCTTTCGTGGTCTTTCCTAATCATTTAGCTGACCTGAACCTCACTGATCATTTATGTAAGCAAAGCATTCCTGACAACACAAAAGGATCTTTGGAGGCTTGCCAGACCTATTGTTATTGTAAAGGTCGTAGTAAAGATCTTGAATTTTTGTACTTGCTATTATTATTATTATTGTTGTTGTTGTTGCTGTTGTTTTTGTTACAACTGCAGTGGCTAAGTACTAAAATAACTTAAGTTATAAAACATCAAAGTACTGTAAAGTATTACTGTCAAAATGATAAAACATCACAAAAACGTCCGTTTATTCATTCTAAATTAAAGCCCATATGCTGAGTGTAGTACATAAACTAACACACTATATTTTGAAATAATACAACACGGAGTTTATAATCTGTAAACAGTCCACATGAATGCAGAATGGTAAAAGATTTTTATGGAAAATTAACTTTTGATTTTTTTTTAATACTTCGCAGCAACCTCCCTAAATGGTCAGCAGGGGGAAGACATGTCTTGAAAATAAAGAAATAAAAACTTCCTCTTACAGCAAGTCCCCAAACAGGAAAGCAGCTGGTTTAACAAAATGATAGTGTGCACTCCCGGACAGCATATAGGGGCAGTTATAAGTTTAATTGTTATACATCAGGTGACTAGAAACACGCTTTCTTTTTTGGGGGGGGGGCAGGACCTACAGGTGTTTGGGGCGTGGCTTGGGTTATAGGTGTGTGAGGAAAAAAGTCGGTTTCAGGTGTTTCAGCATTCCCGGCCCTTGGCGACTCAGGAAGTGAACGCTGAAGCTTTGATTCATCGACAGAAAGCTACAAGATTTACTTATTTACTTTTTACTGAACACGACAGCTTCAAGGTCCGAACCTCTGCTCAACTTTTGTGAAGGGGAACAAACTAACAAGCTACAAAAAAATAAAAAAAAGGGTTGTCTCGATCCAGTGGGACTTCTCTTGGATCTTTCTTTGAAGATGTGTTCCGCCAGATATGACAAAGATGTAAGTTTTTTACAACTTGATATGCCAGTCTTTATTTATTTATTTATTTTTTAAGTCTTGGGTATCAGCATTACCTCAGTGTTTCCTGTTTGGTCACGCTCACACTCGCACAGGTCTTCTGAGGTTAGACCTGCTGCAGACAGGCTCTTTAGGAGCCGTGTCCACGACAAGAAGAGGCACTAATACATCTCTGCAAAATGTAACCCTTGATCCTCGTATATTTAGCACCTGACAGCGTTTCTGCTGAATCTAGTCTTAAATGACTCATGTTTCTAGGCCTCGCCCACCTTAGGATTAGCGACGTGATGTCCCCCTCATCATAATGAATGGATAAACTGAGACTTCTTGAGTAGAAAAACGGGTCCTTCTCCGTTTTTCATTTTGGACAAAGTGTCCAAAAGTTTGTGTTTGACATGTTATTAAGACAAACAAACAGCTTTTCAGCTTTTTACAAATCAAAGTTGCATATTTTAGGCAGGTTTAGTGTAATATCAGATCAAGTATTAATTAATAATTATTAAACCTGCAAGCTATTTCTGGTTACCACCTGAGAAGAGTTGTTTTCTGTTCCTGCAGTAAGAGGAGGTTAAACTGAGACGGTCTCAGCCAGACCTCTTGTGTCAGAATAGCTACTGTTACTAGAAATTACAATGATCTTTGTTTAAGTTTGACTGAATGTCATTTACAGCTTTGAATTAAAAAAAATCTAAACTGTAGATTGTCCCGATCCAGGAAACTGGGTAGCCTGTGCTGTCAGAGAGGCCCTGAGACTTTCTCTTAGAAGCACACATATTTCTAAGAAACTGTTCTAGTATCCAGAGCAGCGTCACATTTCCAGTTGTTCCCCAGCAAAAAGGTGTGGTGTGGCTTTTGTAGAATGGCTGCTGGCAGATGAGCAGGACATCAGTTTTGACAATAAAGTTATTATTATTGGCATTAAAAGCTTTTTGCTGAACAATATTTACTCAGGCTTGTATGTTCAGTGCTAATAGGATGAGAAAACTGCAGAGAGCATACTTTGCCCAACCTACAGGTCAAATTTTCCAGGAACATGCATACATTATTTAAATGTCCACACCGTTCTACTTATTTCATACGGTAATTCAGTCTTGTTTAAGACTCTGTGCATTAGCAGTACATCATGTGGGTGGAAAGAAAAGTGACGGACAGCCAAAGGTGAACTTCTCTTAGCAAAGGGATTCATTAATGGTTACAAGGCTTTGGTCAGTGCTGCTTAAAACCACTAGCACTTCAACTTCTCAGCTTAGCGAGAAGCGTTCAAGCTTCCAGGCAAGTTCACTGTGTGGTGTACTGTGAATAAATAACAGGAACTATGTATTTTACTTGGTTTAGAATGACAATAAGAAAGAGCTAACTAATAATGAGTAGCACGTGTTAAAATATCTCCACTACCATCGTGTAGGCCGAGGATGCTCTCACTATATGGCATTTGACCCAAGTAAATGGAAGAGAAGAAAAATACTACCTTTTATATGAATTCTGAAATGTTACGCATATCTGCAAGACTCAAAATCAAATACTATAGCACAAGAAGTTGTTGTTGGTGGTAAACCTGCACACATCTGCATGAACACACTCAATATTTGTCGAGCCTTGAGCATAAAGATGGTCCAGTCCTTTATGGTTTCTTAAAGTTGTGGCAAAATTTGCAATGTACAAAAACTCTTAATGTTTCTAAATTTAAAAGTGTGCATATTGAAATGTGATGAACCAAAATCAGGTTTTGTAAATGTGTGCTTGTAGTTTATTTTCAAGTGCAGAGTTATAGCACTGGCACATCTAGACGTCTTATCTTTACTATATTTACCACCACCTCACTGCCTGACCTATTTCCTTTTCCGATGTACTGTAAAAACATATTCAAGTAACTCAGAACCTCTGACATGTATACATGCTCAAGGACAGAGTTAGGGATGGATGGATGGATGTTCCATAAATAAAAATGCATAAAACCCAAGAATTAATCTTTTAAATGTAGAGCCACAGAGCTGACATGCCACACCTTACCTTTTTAATCTTAAAGCAATGACAGACACTTTCTTGAGCGAAACTGTGGTTGCATAGTTTCCCAAAGTTGTGGGTTTTTTTTTTCCTTTTTAAAGATTTGATTACTCACAATGAAATCGATCTTAGATACTGGATCAAATGGGAATACTGTGATTAATGCAGTCTGCCTGCTGTTTGTGTGGTGACTCAGCAGAGTCGGTAAATAATTCTTCAAGCAAGGCCGTGCTGCCTATCCTCTCTGTTTCAGCCTACATTTCAAATTAGCCATGTTAAAACTTAGCAACAAAAGTGACGGGAACACGGTGATGATGTCAAATCTTATATTGACTTCACCGAGTTGTACATCCCCGTTAACGCTGACAAAACAGGAGACGGCTTAAATCTTACACTGTCTTAAATGCGGTCAGTTATGTTCAGCCTGACAGACTTTATTGCATAATTCAGCTTTAGCCAGCGTCTGCATCTTTGGGTACAGAATGTGCCAGTGGGCACGACCTGATGTATTGTTCTTCCTTCAGTACTGGGAAAGATGCAGTAAGGGATGATTTGTTGAATTATCTGTTCCAAACCTTCTGCCTGGTTCAACATTTTTCCCACTGTATGCTTGGAGCTATTGTCAGGTGAGAAATGTGTGTAGGCGTCTGCTCACTAAAACTTAATGACATCGCTGCAGTCTGTATTGTGCTGATTGGCTCTTTTGGTTGCCGTACCAAAGGCATATAAGGTAAAGCCATCATTTTTAGACAGAAGCGTGTTTATGGATTTTAAGGTTAACTACTGCATATGTTTAACAAGCTGCATAAAGCCTGCTGCGGCTCCAGAGGGAGCTCGGTAAAAATCTGCATTAATTGATGTCACTTAGGTCACCATCTAGTGAGACTGCAGACTAGTTTTACACAGAAAAGTCTGGGTGTCTGGAGTTAAAAACAAGTGGCCAGCCTGTCCTCGTCTCTGCCCGAGGCGATCAGCTAGAGGCTGTATTAGCTGCTGCTATCATAACGCAATGGATCTGCATTGTGTGTGTAATGTAGCCTCTAGGGCTGCGCAAGGGGAAAAATACAGAAGAAAAATTTCTGGATTTTAGTCTATTGATTTTGATATATAAACTGTCCCTCAGTATTCTAACAATGGTATGGCAGTACAATACTTAATGGCCTCTCGTGAGCTTTGTATCACTGTGGAGCTGCGACTCTGCAGCCCCCAGAAAACTTCAGAAAGTGCAGGTCTAAGAAATGCACACGACTACACTTGAGTTGAAAGAACAGAACAAAGTCGTCACTCTCCTTTGGCATTTCTTTCAATATCTGATAGGATAGCACAGAATACAGGTGGCACCTATGTGAGCAAACACTGGTGTGAAAACATGGCTGCTAGCCTGTTGCTCAAATTTTGTTCACACCCATTTAAGACCAAGTCTTAAAGGATCAATGGGTGTGTATAAGTGTGTATCTGGAAACACGTAGTACTTTTAAAAAAATTTTTTAATGTCAGACATTTTCATTTGTTATGGTACCACAAGTTAATGGCAACACGTGTGGTATGATAACTGCTACATATATTTAAATTTATGGCTTTGCATGTCATCGTTTAAACTACACTTACCATGTGTAACCACTTAACAGTTCACTTTGGCTGTGGCTTAAATGTCAAGTGTGTCAGTCCTGTGTGTTTCTTCCTCATTAGTGGTGGTTGACTACCGCAAACTGGGTAACATTTGTCTTTGCCTTTCTTAGCAATTTATTATTATAGTCATTAGATAAATGATTATGTCAAAAACCAAGATGTATAGTCCTTAAAAAAACAATTAAGTGAAATGGTAGTGTCTCAAAGTGTAAGAAACTGCTTTTGAATGTACTAAAAAACACAGTAAAAGCTCACAAGTGAGCTTTCAAGTCACACCTCATGGATGAACTTTCCTGCTTGTAAGACTGGTTAGACGACAAAGACGCACTCAGTGCCGACTGCAGAATTACAGCTCACATTTTATGTTTAACACCCATGTGGTGAACCAGATTGTTTTTTCTTGTTAACCATTAACAACTTTTTAAGTTTGAAGCCAGTGGTGTAATGGAGTAGACAACCTGTCCTTGAGCAACACACCATATGCAGCTCCAGAGTCATGAAACTTGAAACACTGGGGGCAATGGTTTAGATCTTCATTAGATGGCTGCACTGCTCTAAAGTTAATTTGGGGCTAAAGTGAAAAAAAAAGACACTCCGCTTTGCTAAAAGGTGTTTGCTTCTTCAATTGTTTGGCAAGTGCTCCTTTTGAACTGCGACAAGCTGATGCATCTGTCTGATACCCCCTCCTCTTCTTTACTCATACGGTAGCTGCTGCTCCTTCTTCTTTGGTTGTAGAGATGGGGCAATTGGCACATACCACTCAAATCTCCTACTAAATCTCTCTATTCTTTTTTTTTTTTGTGTGTGTGTGTGTGTGTGTGTTTTTACTAAAAACCAATAATTGAAACACATCAACCAATACCAGATTATCTAAATACGAACCAATAAAGAGATAAAATGCTGTGTACTAGATGGGCAGCTTATTAATTAGTTTTGTTTGTGAGAAACTTCAAATATAAATGTATACAAAGATTTGTTTTGAATGTAGTTTCTTTTTTATAATGGATGTGCCTTGTGATTTAGTCAAATACTTTTTGTCATTGCATGTAGCACATACAATGAAATTTGTCTCTTTTGAATAATAGAAAGCTGCATTACAAACATGTCCAATAAATAAAAAATTCTATGTAATGATATAAAAAAGCCAATGTATAAAAATTTCAATGTGCTTGAGAGAAAAGAATCTTACAAGAGTTTAACGTACTTTAAAACAATATATGCCACAAAAACCCCACCTAAATTCCTTAAAAATGAGGAAAAAAACATTGTAGAAGGGCTATTACTGTGCCTATAGGTACTTGGAGCAGTTGGAATGATGCTGGAAATTGAGAATTGAGTTTAGTTCTGCTGCTGGATAAAAACTGTCTCTAAAGCCCTGTTACATGTTCCAGATGGCAACATTTGAGAACTATTGAGCTAAGCTAGCTAGCTAAAGATCCATTTCGTTACCAACTAGAGCTTGTAGAAAAGGCAGTGACTCTCATACTCTTGCTCATCTCCTGTTGCTCTGGAAACAGATAAGTTCCTTCAATACTTCTACACTTGTCTGTGTCTTATTTTGTTTGTCTTTTTTTTTTCTTCTTTTCTTTTAATTTCAACAGCCTTGCGGTTTCACCGTAGTTAGCTATCACCAGATGCCAACAATAACGATCCCTGTAACTGGTGCGCTCTCAGTCTTGTGTGGTATGTTCACACAAAAAGCTTGAGTGCTTGTGTCTTTGAAGGTTGAAGTTCTATTGCATGGCTGTGTTGTTAAGCATGCTTGTGCATTTTTAAGTGGGCATATGTAAATGCCAGAGCTTTCTTAGCAGGTGTATGCTGTAAACCCGCAAGTCAACTAGGCTACATCAGTTTCTGCCAACATCTTCGTAGATCAGTGTTGACTGATGGCCTACAGTCATTTAGGATAGCATAGCTCACTGAGTTGGTATTTTAAAAATTCAAAAAATTAGAGAGTATTTCCTTCTTCTAGCGAAGAATAGAAAATGATGAAAAGTATGTAATGGTTTTATTAGGCTATGATCAGGGTGACTAATAAAAAGAGACCCTGGAGCACTTGCTGACCCCATATCTAATGATTCTCCTCATTTTAGCCCATGATTGCTGTTGCAGATTCCAATTAGAAAGCATGTGTGGAAGCCCTAGCTGGGCAAGAATAGGCCTTAATTGCCATGAGTTATCATCTAGACTCATGTAATTGAGCCCCCATCTTAAGGGGCAGCACATCTGACAAATTGATTTAATACCAAAGTGATTCTCCATCCCTAATGGCACTCTGGCTTCTTCACTCAGGGGCTACTGGCACTGAATTCATTGTGTGTTGATTATTAACAGGCCTAAAACCTTTCTCTCTGTCCACCCACTTGAGCAAGATTGGTAACAGACTTTCATACAGTATCGGCAGACACACACACACACACACACACCCTGAAGCACATGCCCATATTTTGATGTTTTATCTTGGTTATCATGCTGAATTTCTGAATGTAAAGCATGTGTGTGCTGCTGCGTGAGTAAAGAAGGCACAGTTACTAAACTGGTTTTGTCATTCTTGTGTAAAAACAAGTCACCTGTCTGAACTTGTCACTCCTGGAAAGTAGTCCAAAGTGTTTCACAACACATGTAACTGCTGCATTGCAGCAACATATTACTTGGAATAAAACAGTTTTTTCCTACCTTGTATACAGGGAGGTCATTTCTTCATGACAGCCAATGAAACATATGAAGTTTAAAAAAGATTAAAAAGTAAAGCTTGAACCTGTTTAAGAATTCACAGATGTGCTTTTCACTTCTGTTGTGGGACTGAGTTTGCAAAGTTTTTTCTGTAATTAAAAGTATAAAAAATCACTTTGAATCTACATTTCTAAATTTCATAGAAATTCTAGGTTTGAACCATAGAGAAGATAATAGCTAGAGGCAGAAATAATTTATACCACTCCATGCAAAAGTCAAAAACATGACTTGATCATGGTAGTCTGTACATTGCATACACAGAGATCTGATTTGTGCAGACAAAAATCTACTGTTAAACACTACAGGCTTTATGTAAAATGTTGATAACGTGGCAGTAGCTGCTTTGATGGGACCCCCCCCCCAAAAAAAAAAACCCCAAAAAAACCCCACTACAAACATATATTATACAGCAGCTTGTCTGTTGCGCAGTGCCACACCCTAAATTACATCATCCTCCAAATGGCACCATTATTTATAGTGTCAACAAGTAGTTTTTGTGAAACTAACTAACAATAAAGACCATAAGCTAATTAGGAAAACCTTTATTAAAGTATCAATCAAATGAGCAGTACAGTAATTTTCTAATAGACTTCTATACTGCTGACCAGAGAGAACTAGCTGGCCATTAGGATACATTGGCATCATTTTTCAGACCCAGAGGCTATGCCCATCTTCTCTACAGTCTGTTTTAAAGACCCAATTATTACAGATGGTGTTATTTAAAGGTTTAGGAAAAACCACATATTTCTCTGTAGCTCACGGTGTCAATGTTATCTGCACTGTCAATGTGGCTTCCTTTCTGTTTGCTCACTGTGTTTTTTGCTCTCTTTCTGCATCAGGGTCACAACAGCAATCATGAGCGGATTGACTTTTTAACCAAAAAAGAGAAGGCACCATCAAAGAGCAAGACTGGCATCGTGATTGGTGTTGTTGTGGCATTTCTCATCCTTTCAGCCATCGCAGCTTTCCTCATTTGGTTTTTTGTCTGTGAGTATTAAAAGCTTTCTTTTAATATGTCATCCAGGGTGGGTGCTTGGCGTGCGTGCTTTGATATGTTTTGATAAATTCAAGATGAAGACAATCGCTGGACATTGTGCGCAGACGATCTGTCCGAAAATCAAACTTGTCCTTGACAGAACGTAAATAGTTACGTTGTTAACATTGCTTACTGCCAAACCTTTTAGAGCATGATAAACAGAGAAGCAGATCATTTACACTTGCTGTGAAGGCACAGCTCTTTGAATGTGAGTGCAAGAGTGGCTTGTTTGGGTTTTGTAATTTCCCATTAGTGTTAGCCTGTTTGACAGCTCTGACGTTCTTTTTAATAACGCAAAGGAGAAAAATGTCACAGAGACCATGGCGCAGCTTTCTTGTCATTTACACATACAGAGCCTGATAAAAAGGCTTCTGAAGTCTTGATAAACACAGTCTTGATTCGACTGACTGTTTTAATTGCCCTGAGAAGCAAACTGTCGTCACAGCATAAGATTGCACTGTACAGCCTCAGCAAGTGCTTCAAGGCCTGTTGAAAACTTTCCCCTTTCATCAGAAGCAACCATCTCATCGCATTTTGTTGATCAAACACTTAACTCTCGTCTGCTTCTCTTCCAAGTTAAAGATGCTGATTCAGATGCCGCCCTCAGTATGCAGCTCCGTCAATCAGTACCGGTTTTTAGCGGGCGTCTGAAGCTGGTTAATCAACCTTATGACCAAAACCTGGAGGACACCAGCAGCCCAGAATTCCAGGCTCTGGCAGAAAAATTAGAGACAGTTGTAAGTCTGACACCCAGTTTTGTTCCCTTTCTGTCATGTGCATTGTTATTGTTAACTATTTTGAGCAGAGTGCTCTTGTTAAGGATTAGCACTGAATGTTGTTTGCCATTGAGGAAATGCTTTTTTAAATATGTCCATCCCAGTGCACAGAAGGCGCTAAAGGGCACATTTGTGTGGGTGGAATAAAACTCTGTGCATTCCCTGAGTAATTCCCTCAACAGCATCTCCTATTATTGGAGGCAGTGGAGATGTTTGTAGCACCACTTAGGAGAATGTTGATAACAAAAAGCCCTCCCTCAAACCCATCAAGCGCACACTTTCTCACTGAAAGCTACATAAGTGAGGGTGTTAGATGAGAATTAGAGTGGAAGTGCTGGACAAGAATATTAGATGACTAGACAATTGGATGAAAGCTTTGTGATGCGCAACCCCGCTTCCAAAAAAAGTTGGAAAGGATGCAGAGTAAAATCTAGACAATGGATAATGCATTCATTTGCATATCACTGAACCCTTATATTTAATCTAAAATAGATCAAAGACAGCACATTACATGCTGTAAGTGAGAATATTTATGAAAATCTACACACATTTTGAATTTGATTCAAGCAACATGTTTTTTTTTTTTGTTTTTTTTTTAAAGATACACAATCATGTTTACCACTGTATTGCATCATCTCTCTTTTTACCAGCACACCGAGTGTCCTGAGGATGCTGTAGTTTTGAAAGCAAGTGTTTGCTAATTCTTGCTTGATATAGGATTCCAGCTGTTCAGAGCCTCCTTTGTTTTAGTTTCAGTCTATTGAAAAATATTACATGATGTGGTGTCCGGGTACTTCAAGAAAAATTCCCAAATTTTGATTTGTCCGCGCAATCCCACTTGCATCTCAAATGAGCTTGAACTTTGAGAAGGCAGCGTTTTTCTGACCCAAGTCGTTTTCACTACTTAATCAAGTCTGTTTTTTTTTTGTTTTTTTTAATGCCCCTTGAGAGCTCAGAGATCAAAGCCATTCATTACTGGTTTTAGATCTTGGATTTTCAGAATATTTTTATTATGGTGCACTGCAGGTGATGAAGTCATGAAGTTTGTAATTGAAATACATTATAAAATTGTTGAACTAATTTTTCTCCCCATTCTTACGTCTAAAAGACTCCAGTCTGCTCTTAAAATAAATAAATAAATAATGATTAACCTCTAATAGATGTGAAATCCTCCACTAGACGTTTTTTCAGCCTAACTTTCCAGCGTTTTTTTTTTTTTTTTTTTTTTTTTTTTTTTTTTTTTTTTTAAATTTTTTTTTTTTTCTTTTTTTTTTTCTCTTTTCTTCTTCTT
>VUQG01024714.1:38398-49109 GCA_015106755.1 Etia nguti | reverse complement strand
TTTTTTTTTTTTTTTTTTTTTTTTTCTTTTCAGTATCTAATTCAAAATGGTAAATGGACCCGTACTTATATAGCACTTTTCGACTCTACCTGAGCACTCAAGGTGCTTTATACAACTTGCCTCATTCAGCCATTCACACCAATTCATACAAGCACTTTTTTTCTATGCTTTTTCTAAGTAAGTGCTTTCTATCTAACATTCACATACACTCATACTCTGATGGATGCATCGGAGAGCAACTTGGAAATAGTATCTCACCCTAGGTTATTTGGCATGCAGGCATGGGAGCAACCAGGGATTGAACCACCAACCTTCTGATTAGTTTTAAAAAAATGAGTATATAGTTTTCAGAAAGACCAAAATATTTCTCGGCCTGTCTTTGTGCTGTTTTCAGTCAAATATAATTTATAAAAAGGAAGCAAATTAAGCTTTTGTTTCAGCTCTTATCACTAACTATTATACTAACCACTATGCTATTTATATGTTGAGTATGAACACATGCACAGATCTTATAAATGTTAAGTGGTATACATTGTCTCTCCACAGCTGGGGAACTACTTAAAGAAAGATCCAATCCTCGAAAAATACTACACCAAATCTGTAGTCACTGCATTCAGGTACTGTTGTGATCTTGAGTTCTTCTGTTTTTTAAGTAGTGGTGAACAGTTGCTAACAGTGCTTTTTTAGGTTTGATGTCCAAAAGAAAAAAAGATGCACTAAATCTTGAAGGAAGAAAATGATTGTTTTGCACAAAGGTTTTTGTTATTGCTAGCATTACAGGATTAAATGTGGTGTAATTAGTTAATACCACCTGGAGCTATGCTTGTAGTATTCCACAGTAGTCATATATGAATTAGTAGCCAGTAGCAGTAACTACTAATATTAGCTATTTTAGCTTTTGGTATTTAGCTTTTTAGATTTTTGTGACCTCTTGAATGCTCAAGTCTGTTTCTTTGATTCCATTTCCATTTGTCTGCTTACACCAGTGAGGGCGTGATAGCCTATTACTGGTCTCAGTTTAACATTCCACACAGCGACCTGGAGATGATACCGGACGTTTCAGAGGAGCGGATCTTGGATGCACTGGAGACTGGCATTAAGCAAACCCGCTCGGCAAGTTCCCCGGATGTCAAGATCAGTCAAGTCACTGCCTCACGTATGTAACACCAGGGTCTGGTGATTTGGGGGGGGGGTCGGTCACAAAAGGGCAGAAAATAGGCACATTGGTGTTGCCCTAGCTGGTTTTAGTATTTGATTTTTAAAAATCAAGAAAGATAAAGCTAACGTTATTGTGGTATTCTGTTTGCTTTGTATTTATATTACAGGGGCTTGCTTTGAGTTGTGCTGATAAGATGATAACTGATAAGCCAGACCTCTCAGCTTGTGCTGCATCTGAGATTGCACATTTTATGCTGTTTGGATCCTCTAATGATATTAGCTGGGGCCTGGCCTCACTCGAGACAGCCATTTTTCTTCCTTCTGTCTTCTCAGCATTCACGTTGCATTTGTCCACATCCTGGCCACCAGCCAAGTGTTGGCCCTGTGACTCAGTGGTTTCGGTCCTCCTTTTAAAATGATTTCTGTGGGTATGATTTGATGTTGCTGTCCCAGATAGTTAGACAGAGATGTATGAGTTGCTGCTGTAGGGCAAGGTGAGATGGAGCAGAAAGAGCTACACACCATCACCGGTTCCCTTAACCGCAGGGAAATGGAACAGAAAATGTGCAACCCAAATATTTTAGGCTCATGCATCAAATTCTATCAGCCTCCCAACTTTAGTGACCCATTCTTACGTTTCCTTCTGTTTCTCTGTCACCCACCCCCTCTCTCTGTCTCCAGTCACGGATTCTCGTATGGCCAGGGACCCAAGAGCCAGTGAGTACTGCATGTCCCATTTCAATCACTAGCAGTTGTAATTTTCCAGCTGGCTAGATGCTCACACTCCTGCCAGTCTGTAACGAATGGCTGGTCTAGCCTGTACTGTACATGTGCTGCTGCTCTAGTCAGAGATTGAGAACTGAGTATCAGGCAGGAGTGAGCCACTTTTCTTTGACTCCGTCTGATGGTTATAACCTTCAGATGTATTATTTTGCATTACCGTAATAGCCGTCCTCACATTAACATCAAATAACAGTATAGAACTAACTACAGATTAATTATTTCTTCAGGCAAAGGTTTATTCATTTATTTACAATATTTGTGTAAATGTGTTTTACAAAGTCACTACAGGCCATGATGATGATCACATTTTCTTTTAGCCGTTTCCTAGTGCCACATGCCGATGCGCACTCTGATTTAACCAATGTTCTCATTCCCAGATGATTGTTTCTACCGTCTGGAAGCTGACACAAATCCCCAGAATTTTTCATCTCCAGGGTACCCCACGGGCTACCCCCCCAAGTCACGGTGTCAGTGGCAAATCCGAGCCTCAGAGGAAAACGTTATAGTTGTCAATTTCATTTATTTCTACATTGAGGATGACTGCACAGACGACTTTGTCTACATCTATGACTCTTTGAGTCCAGACTATTCTCAGGCCATTACAAAGTAAGTAGTGGTGTAAATATCCAGAAGGTTTGTGGTAATAGTAATGATAACGATTCTTCATTAGAGGAAATTAAAGGATAATGCCACTATACCATGTACTAGCTAAATGTCTTTTTGTTTTCACTGCCGTATTCCCTGCGAAAGAAATTCCATCATTTAAAAAAAATACAAAAAATGTGATCAAATATCAAGTATGATATCAAATAAGCCACAACACCTATTAACATGTTGGCTTTTCAGCTCATTAGTATAAATGGTAGTCAATTGTGCACTTTTCATAGAGTTCTGCATTTTTCCACAGACACACCTGTGTATTTGCCTGCTAAATTACCAAAAACTGCTTTTGTAGTAGTTCCCACTATGCTGTGTATCTTCAGGACCACATTTTGCCATGGCTAATACAGACAGATTCATAAGGTGACAAAAAGTAAACCAGTAAATTGGGCTTTTGTTGCTACAGTACATCAGGTAAACTGTAGTATTGCCGTAAACCTTGGTTGGAGGATTTCTACCAACATTTGTCTTTTTAGTCCCGATGATCAAAGAGATTCACAGAAGACAACTGGTTACTTTATGTTTGACTTAAAGGTTGCAAAAGTATATCTGAACAAATATTTTCTTGATGTAGGTGGAACATGTTCCACTCCAATCCTTTCACTGGATTTTTGATTACATTTTTGGGGGCTCTGAAAGCCTTTAGTGCTATATGTCCTGTTTATCGTCAACTTCTGAGACCTCGGTGAGATTGAGTTGGCTCAAAAGGGACCTCTCCTTTCAAATGTGTGAAAGGTGCCACCCTGAATCCTGCTACAGCACTGTGTGTAATTGCACTTTGTGATCAGTGGGATGGATATGATTCTGAAACTACAAGCTCCTGAATTCAACATCAGTTGTAGCTGCAGGCAATTTTAAACCCAGAAACCACTGCCAAACAAATGCGTGTTACCAAGTGATGCATAAAATTTTTATAATGCTATTGAGTGATCAGCTTTATCCAAGGTGACATGAGGTTTATGAGAGCCATAATATAATACTCTATAATGACATTATTCTACTGAGGGTAGATGTATTGCTGCTCTTGCAGCGTCATTCACACCTCCGTGGCTCTGCTGCCAGCAGAGCCATGCTAAAACTTTTTTGCTAATGTTCCCATTGTTTGACTTTGAAAGTCAGCCTAAGCAATTTCTGTCCAGAGCTGACACATCTCTCTCTCCTTCATTTTCTCTTTCTCCACTTCCCACTGCTTATCTATTGATTTCTTCTCAAATTATTATTATTTTTTTCTACTAAGCATTTTAAATCTGTTTGCTGTATCGGTGTTTTAGTGCTTCTGGCTAAAAATGCATATAGTTACGTTTGCCCTCTCTTAGTTGGAGTACTCAGTCTCCAGTCAGTAAATGCATCAGACACATGACTTGGCTTCATGGTCGTCTTTCCTATTTTCATGCTGTTTTTTGGATTCCATAATCATAATCAATTTTGTTTACCTTGCTACTTTACCGCTCCTCCTTGGTTCACAGGAAGTGTGGTCAGAGGCCCCCTTCTAACCCTCTGGAGGTTGTGTCATCCCAAAACATCATGCTGATTAACTTTATAGCTGACACTGATGCTGAGAAGCCTGGCTTCCAAGCCGCGTATAGTGCGATCCCCAAGGCTGATGGTAAAAAAGCAGACATACATCTAGATGTGCCATTAATTACCTTTACACTTAAATCCATGACAAACTCTAGTATGTTCTGTAAGAATCTAAATGTATGACGTGTTCATTTCAGTTAAGTGTGGTGGCAGCCTTTCTCAAAAAGAGGGAAACTTCACCTCCCCACTTTACCCAAGCTTTTATCCTCCTGCTGTAGACTGCAAGTGGACCATCACGGTTTGTACCACTCCGCCTTTCCCCAGCCCCTCCTCTGCTTGAACCTTTACCCACACACACCCCCTGCTCCTCCTCCTCCTTCACCATGCTTAGCCTGCCATGAGAGAGATGCTGAGGCAGCACTACTGCTCAGTACCTCTTCTATCTTCATCTGTCAGACTGCTGTTTCTGCTGCAGTTCTAGCTGGGCTGCAGTGTTTTGTGTGTTCGGTTGAGTTTGTTGGTGTGCATTTAGTGTGTGTGTGCACTCATTTCCACGATAGCTGTGGCTTGGTGTGTATCGTAGTTCTGTGTGTGAAAGGAAAAAAAAAGACAATCGGCTATTCTTCTGTGTTACAGGTCGCTCCTGGAAGCAAAGTACGGGTGAGGTTCACCATGTTTCGCATGAAAGAGCCTGGGGTGGACACGCGTTTATGTCACAAAGACTATGTGGAAATTATGGGGAACAAGTAAGAAAATCAGTTCCTGATATTGATGTCCAAAATAACAAAAAGTTGATTCTGATAGCTTTTTGTTTGTTTTCCTCATTGTGCCAAGGCCACAAAGAAATATTATAAGAATGCAAAAACTAAAATGTGCCATTAACAGGTGCACATTGGTATGTATCGTATCAGCCTGTGACATCATGATGCACCAATAGCATAATTACCACTGACCAGTTACAATGCTGTGAATTTTATAGCTTTATCACGTGAGGAGAGATAAGAACCTAATAAAGATGAGGATGGGATCCAACATGCGGCTTTCATCCACAAGAGTGGGTTTTACATCCCATATGAAACACAAAGCAGATATGGTATTTTTCATTTTTAGTTGCAGGAGTTGTAATTATTAGCAGTATTTTCATCAAAAAATATCAGATAAATATGTTTTTCAAAAAAGCCTTTGTGGGATTCCTTTATGGCATATAGAAGGTGAATTTCTCCCATGTGCTGTTTTGTTCCCATAATTTCAAACTTATGAGATTTTGTGATCAGTGAGTTACAGTGATGGTCGTGGATAAATAATTTTATTTGCTAATAGGCCAATACCAGTCAGGTTAATACTGATGTTGGCTGATATATGTACTATATATATGCATATGTATATATCAGTAAACAAAACTCTGTTTGCTTACTTCCTGGTCTGCTTTGATGAACACTGTCTTGTGTATTTTCCTTGATTATTTACAGTAAACTGGTTTGTTTACAACTTTTCTGTCTTGTGCTGCCTCTTCATAATCTGAGCAATTACTTTTTCACCAAAGCTACCATAACACTATCCAAAACTTAAAATGAATTTTGCTTTTGTGTTGCAGGTATTGTGGAGAAGTCGCATCACTGTCTTTGACCTCTGACACCAACGTGCTAGTGGTTAATTTCCACTCTGATCAGTCTCACACTGACAAAGGCTTCAGTGCAGAGTACAGTTCCTATGATCCTTCAAACCGTAAGTCTTGTCTCTCAACTAAATTTACACAACGTGTCGCATGATGAGTGAAATGTCCGTCACAGTGTGACGGTGACGTTCCAAGCTTGTGATTATAGAGTGAGACGGCACAGTAACCTTGTTGTTAGATGGTAACTGCCTCGTAGTCAAACGGAGCTGTGCAGTGTTCATGCTCTCGCATCTGTGGCAGGGAAACTCAAGAGCGAGTCTAATCACTGAAGAGCTTGTTTACTGAATCTATTTTATTTGTCACTGTCAGTCAGGAGCACGTCACTTTCAATAGCCTCCACTCTTTGTTGTCTCCCAGTTTGACAAAAATGGATTTATAATTGCTCTGATCAACAGGGATAAGCATGCTCAATTTGTCATTATCCCCTTCCCACCCGTGTTTTCTATGTGTTATGGGATAAGCTTGCCCTAACCGGTTTGCCTGCACCAATGGCATGTGTATCGACCAGAAACTGAAGTGTGATGGTTGGAACGACTGTGGTGACATGAGCGATGAGAGGCAGTGCCGTAAGTTCGCCCTTATCCCTGCCCCGCTTTTCTTACCTTTATTCCTCAGAACTACTACTTTTGGCATCCTTATTTTGTGATATCTAATTTCCCAATCATTCATATATACATCTTCTTAAGCTGAATTGTTGAAATTTCTGTTGTTTCAGACTGCGATAAGGACCAGTTCGCTTGCAATAATGGTATGTGTAAACCCAAACTCTGGGTGTGTGATCGTGTCAACGACTGTGGGGATGGAAGTGATGAGAAAATGTGCGGTAAGTATTCTCACCTCTTAGAAGACTCTTCAGGAAATGAAAAAACCCCATTTATCCTATTTGCTGTCCTAATTGTGTTAATATTAAAATTCCATCACCGCTACTACTACGGCCAATGACGACTTGGCTGCGTACGCTCATTATTCTATCTAGAATGGAGTTTGTTTGAAGCCTTGCCCAGTTTTCTCAACGTCCTGTCAGATGCTTAATCATATATAATACATGCAAGAACTCTGGAGGCAGATGTTAATGGCTCCTGTGGTTGCAACACTAATGTCCTTCTAAAACTTATTGGATTGTTTTTGTTTTTTTTATTCAAGTTTTTATTTATTTATTTTAAGATTTTATTGCAATTTCTTCACCTTATGTTCTATTGCCTCAAGGTTGTGCCCAAAATGAGTTCCAGTGTGGGAACGGGGTTTGTCTCCCACAGAGTGTTGAGTGTGATGGTAAGCAGGACTGCAAAGATGGGAGCGATGAGGTTGGTTGTAAAACCGGTGAGTGTCTTCTGTTATTCTCTTCCCTTTAAAATCCCGCCAACATTAATGATTTATTTGGGTTGTTTTTAAGCATCTTACACAAATCATTAAGTAATTAACCTTCATCCACAGCTCAGCAGTTATAGCAGTTTAACAAAGATATTTCTGTGAAGACCTGATTCTTAACCCGAAACATTTTATGTTAGTTTTGCGTTTCTTTTTGTTTCATTCCCTCCTACTCTGTACTTCGCTCTTTATCAGCTTCCCTTTCGCTCACTCAGACACACACAGGGGGCACCCTTGCATTTCCTTTTGATTTTCACTTCTGTGAATAAAGAGGGATATTAGACCTCAACCCCAATCAATATGTCCAATCAATGCAATCAGCTCCTCAATCACTCTGCATTGTGTATTCAAGCCTCACTTTGAAGCCTCTCTGATTGCATACTATTTTACTGGTTAAAGCGTGTTTTCATTTTGGGACGTGTCTCCACCCCACTACAGATACGAGTATATGCACTGGCTATACCTTCAAGTGTAAGAGCGGAGATTGTATCAACAAGGTGAATGCCGAATGTGACCGCGTCCAGGACTGCTCTGATAACTCGGATGAGGCCAATTGTGGTAAGGCGTGCTTTAATCGCTTCACCCCCTGCAAGATTTGGGTTTTTAAAAATTGCTGCAAGTGGTCCTAATCTCTTCACTGCCATTCAGGTTAGATTGGAGAAGCTGGGCTGAGCTGCATGTTGGGCTGTCTGTTAGAAAAGAGCCCCAGGCCTCGACTGCTTATTTATTTCATTCTTCTTTGAAAGCAGCTCTTGTTATCTCTGAACTTTTGGGTTTTTTTTCCTACATTTAAGCCTCAGGCTTTGTCTGTATTTATTAATTTAATTTCTTTTCTTTTTTGTTTTGTTTTTTTGGATACGCATGTATGCCTTATTAAGATTCCAAAGAGTCATAATAGCATTTGCAGCCAAGTCTGGCATCATGATGGCTTTAAGTCAACTTAATCTCATTTTCTGATTTTTCTCTCTTACTTCCTCTCTGCCTCTATTATATTTTCTGTTAAATTACAGATTGTGGCACCAGGCCTTACAAGCTGAATCGCATCGTAGGAGGGCAGAATGCTGAGCTAGGGGAGTGGCCTTGGCAGGTTAGCCTTCACTTGTTAACCAACGGGCCAACTTGTGGTGCCTCAATCATCTCTAACACGTGGCTTCTTTCGGCCGCTCACTGCTTTGTCACCGGCAACCCAGTGTAAGTCACAGATCTGTAGCACTCACACACAACTGTAGTTTATTCTGTGTAACATACGAACTGTGCAGGAAAAAACAGAGTTCTGCAAAAAAATTGCATCTGTTGCAATTCAGGAAGGAATCTTGGTGGTGGTATCCTGGGAATGTTTTCATCAGAGTGCCCTATAGGTGGTGCACTAAGCATACTGTTCAGACTGAGACAATTGAATTATGACTGAGCTTGAGATGGGTTTATTTTCACAGATTTGCCATACAAAGCATTTAGTATTCCTCACAGTTCTACACATTTTATGTCTTAAATAATTTCTTAATCCAATCTAAAAGTTAAATGCAATATTAATGAGTGTAGCAGGAGCTGCATTTGTGAAGTTTTAAAATATAAAGTTTTTGTTTAGCGTGTAAGAGAGGTCTGGTCATTTTTGTGTGACAGCAAAAAATGTGAAATGTTTTTTGCTTTCAGTTCAAAACTGTTTTTTAAAATGTATTTATTTATTTTGGTCGAGCTGACAGAACCAACAGCAGCGACTAAACCCTTAAATGTTGTTGCAGGGCTGTTGTAATGGATTACATTAGATTATGCCATGCGTACTCATATTTCTTCCCTATTTTATACCTACATGTAAAAAAAAATGTAAGACTTTCCTTCATGATACTGTACTACCGCAGGAACAAAGATCCATCCAGCTGGCAGTCCTACAGTGGCATGCAGAACCAATACAACGTCGACAATGTGCAGTTCCGCAAATTGAAGAGAATCACCCCCCACCCGCTTTACAATCAAATGACATCTGACTATGACATTGCTCTGCTGGAGCTCAGTGAACCTCTGGAATTCGCCAATACCATCCAACCCATCTGCCTTCCCGATTCCTCCCACGTCTTCCCGGCAGGCATGTCCTGCTGGGTCAC
The DNA here is from genome assembly GCA_015106755.1 of Etia nguti. Lineage (NCBI taxonomy): Eukaryota > Metazoa > Chordata > Actinopteri > Cichliformes > Cichlidae > Etia > Etia nguti. Next base: position 39,845 of record VUQG01024714.1, on the reverse strand, counting down.
AGGCTGGGGCGCTCTCCGAGAAGGAGGTATTATAAATGTAATGGTGATTCTCTGAACAACTGTAGTCATTTTTAATTTATTTAAAAAAAAAAAAATTCATTTATGTATTTATTTTTTGGTGACCCACTCTGTTTTTTACCTCTTGCTATCCAGTGCACATCATAATTAAGACATTTTTACACTTTCCCCACCCTTCTCGATGATCCATTTACCTTTTATCCTCCCTTCCTTTCCTTCCTTCCTTTTTCTTTCCTTCATTTTTCTCATTCCATTCACTGTCCATCCCATTTCCTAATCTCTCCAATCATGACATACTTCTCTTGCACTTCCTCCTGTCTCCCTTTCTCTAATCTGCTCTATTCCCTATACATATATTAACACAGACGTCGGCTCTCCTGTGTCGCCTCTCCTGTGTCGCCTCTTAAACCTTCATTAGCTAACACTAATCTAGCCCGTTAATACCTTTTTTATGTCAGCACTGGAAGGAGATGTCATGTGGCACAGTACTGACCCCTTTGTAATGCTCTTCCAGGTCAAGCCGCACCGATTTTACAAAAAGCATTAGTGAAAATCATCAATGACTCCGTGTGTGATGTGGTCACAGAAGGCCAAGTCACCTCCAGGATGCTCTGCAGTGGATACTTGTCTGGAGGAGTTGATGCATGCCAGGTGAGGTTGTGTCCCCATTTCCTAAAGACATGGGAAAAAAGACTATTTGTTGTTATGGACAGATCGCATCCAAATGCAGCCTAACAACCATTCTCCTCCAACCGTGATCACCAGGGTGACTCTGGAGGCCCCCTGGTGTGCTTCGAAGAGAGTGGGAAGTGGTTCCAGGCGGGCATTGTGAGCTGGGGCGAGGGCTGCGCTCGTCGGAACAAGCCCGGTGTCTACACGCGCGTCACCAAGCTCAGAGAATGGATTAGACAGGAGACAAATATTTGATGTTTGTGTGGGGAACAGGGTGGGTTGCAGAGTAACCCATCCTGTTGCTCAAGGTCATCAGTGCTTTAAAAAAAAAACATCAGACAGAACATGTTATTCTGATCAGAACAAAGCTTGCCAAGATTTACTGAGGATACTGTTGCATGGACAAAGCAACTCGCATCAGCTACTCGACTTCAGGCACGCAATTTTATGTAATTTTTTTAAAGATGATCTTTAGCACAATGAGCATAGTTACCCCCATCAATTCATGACCTGTTTAAGCGGTAAATACACAAAGAAATATGAAATATGTATAGTTTGTGAATTTTTTTTCACTCTTTTTGTCCAGTGTGACTGTTTTAAGGGATTCAGACTGTTTCTGAGTACAGTGTCATACTCTGAAAAGTGGTTGTATTTTAAAGTTTGTGTTTTTTTTTTTTTTTTTTTTTTTTTTTTTTTTTTTTTTTTTTTTTTTTTTTTTTTTTTTTTTTTTTTTTTTTTTTTTTTTTTTTTTCCTTTT
>VUQG01024714.1:2974-23219 GCA_015106755.1 Etia nguti | reverse complement strand
CACCCCCGTTATCCTCCCCTTCTTTTACCCTCCATTCTTTCTAGTTTTTCTTCTCTGAAGGGGTGGTGTGTTGAGGGGCTTTCGTGGTTGTTGGCACTGTTTATCCTGCACTCAATTAACCACTTCAGCTCAGGACTGAACCCTACCCTTTGCCTCCCTCACCCCTTTGCACCCTCCTGTCTCTGTCATCCAACAGTACGATTAAAGCCGCCAAACAGTGAGCTCATCAGGAACATGAGCGCTCAACACTTTAGACCGTTGTGGCTCTCGACAACTGCCTCGAAACCCATTTTCACATGCTCCCATTGTCTTTTACTCTCCATCTGGGCCAAAAGAGGTGTTAATAGATCGAGTCGAGATGTAAAAAAAAAAAAAAAAGATCAGAGAACAATGCATGTCGGCTCTCCAGTATTGTCTCCTTGTACATCATTTTTATGAAAGAGCTTTAAAAGCCGATTGAGCTGTGGGTGCAAACAGGTAGACTGCTGTATGTGTGTCACGCACTGGGGATCAAAAGAGGCCAATTTGAGAGCGTCAATAAGAAGTGAAACGTCTTCGAGTGAAGGCCATTAGGCATTTACCGAAGGCTGGCATTTTCCAGTCATACCTTCAAAAAAATGCTGTTTTAACAATCCGCCCGCCTGTCCCTTACATTCTGCCGTTATGAGCTATTGAGCGTTTTCATTTTCCTCCCGTTGCAAAGCGAGTTGGGGGATTTTCCTCTTTGTACTTGCAACAGTACAAACATTGATTGTAATTAAGTATCTTGCCCAGAGTATCTAAATGTTTACAATGGGTAATAGTTCACTGCATTGGTTGATTGTTTAGATGGATTACATGCATTGAATTACTTCTCTTTACCTCGCCCACATACAATTTCTCATGCTCACAAATGGCAATTAACACCATACGCACACACACACGCATATGCAGCCGTACAAATATAGAGTACGGAGCATGTGCTGTAGAGAATGTCTTCACGCCATATGAGTGATTCATTGCTCTCCAGAATCCTTATTGAAAATGCTCAACAGAACATCTCGACTGGCTAATGACTCATGCCAGATTCCTTTAATTCCTCCTTGCTGAATTAGACAATTCTTTGACGGTGTATTAGCAGCTTAATTACATGAATACATTTCTGACGGGGAGAGAGGGAGGAACGGAACCAGACAAAGAAGTAGTGGAGGAGAAGCAGTCAGAAGAAGTAGGGAGCTGTGGGTGTGAGGAGGCTTGTTCTTGGTGTGCTGCTGTGTCACGTACACACATGCATGTACACAAACGAAAACACACAAATAGTTTTCGGTGATTTTACGCAGACTAAAAATGGGGAGCTCGTCTATTGGCTGCAGTTGAATCGCATTCGCAAAGAAAGACTTGAATCCCCTTGAAATTCCAACATTTCTGCAGAGGATGTGAGTTTATTTATCGCGTTGTCTCGATTGCTACGCAGGTAAATATGTGCAGAGTAGATTAGTTATACAACACATTGCGTGCTTAAATGTTACACTGACACCAAAAATGCAGTATTCGCTCTTTCTCACCTAGCTGTGCGTATATGTATGCGCGCGAGTGCTTTTCCGTCCCCTAGTAACAAGGTCAAAAACACATTTGGCCAGATACATTTTTAATCCGGATTTCTCAAAATGGAATATCATTTCACACCGCTGGATGCACATGGGGCTAAGTTTATGTGTGTGTGTGCATGTCTGCCTGACACCGAGTGCTGAGTGTGTGTTTGCCTGAAAACGGGCTATGTATGTTTATGTCTGCCGTTTCATCTCAATGTGTGAATGAGTGTGGAGGTTGGGGCAGCGTTAATAGGGTAAGCAACTTGTCAGGCACTGGAGGGCACATTTAGCAGTTACTTTGACACAGTGACTTTGCTGTTTCTGCCACATGGTTGGTGTTAAGTGCAAAACAGCCTCCCCGACTTGGACGAAACCTATTAAAGAGCTTTGCGTTGACCCTGGAACTGCTTGCTCTCTCTCCTTCATCTGAACTGATAGGGGATACGCTCACATCAGGAAGGATCAGGAGAGGATGGACAGATGTCGGCAATGATCCGTCCTCCACTGGACATCTGCCTTGATAGAAATAGATTGAAGCAGTCATTCTGCGTGTGCGAGCGCGTGCGTACGTGTGTGTGTGTTTCGTGTGCATTTATCCCGGTGGGGACTTTAACCTGACTGCACACAAACCCGTGGGGACTTGTGTCACTGTGGGAACAAAAATCAAGGTCCCCAGAGGTATGGACTGCTTTTTGAGGCTTAAGACTTGGTTTTAGGGTCAGGGATAGCATTAAGTTAAGGTTACGTGGATAACTGCGGATACTCGTTCAATGTCATGGTCCGAAAGCATTGTTGTTGCTGCTGTACTGTAGTTTCTGCGTGGACAAGCTGCGGTCACAACAAACTCAAGGGCACTCGGACACCCCCTGTGGAGTCTTGCGTTCAGCCCTCCTGACAAAATTTGCACCAGTAGGACCCAAGCTTACTCTCACGTACTTGGTAAAGTGGAAAGTGTAACGCTGCCATTAGGATTAGGCATTCATTTATTGTGATGGATAAGGTGAAGGCAAGGGGATAAGAAATGCATTATCAATGAGGGAGTCCCTCTGGGCTACAGAAACAAGATTGTGTGTGTTTGTGTTGACCTTTAGATAAAATATGGCTCTAACACACAGTGCATTTACGGCCAAATCATTGCACTAACAATCAGTTACCCTGTCTGATAAAATAAAAAATAAAAAAACTTAAATAAATAAATAAATGAAAAGCATCTGAGGGCATAAAAGTCAATTTAAGCGCGTAAGTCAGAACCTTCAAATGAAAAATAAAGTAAAATCAGCCCCTCCACTCTGTTCATTTTCCTATGTTTCACGATGACACTCAGCTGCTGATGGCAGTGTTTGCAAAGAGTCCCTATTTTAGTCCTGATTTTATCCCATGTCCTCATTCCCATCTAGTACGAAGAGTACAACATCCAGTCCTGTGGGGTCTATAAATGTAAGTGCTCTCAACTTGACTGGACAATTTGCTCCGTGCAGTAATAATTCAAAATGCTAAAAAAGTAGCACCCGATATCTACTTGCATTTCAGCCCTATGCTAACGGCAAAGACTCCCGAGCCCAGCTGGTGTGAGTTTTCCCACAGTAAAAGCCAGAGATGAGAAAATGAGGAGGAAAAGCAGACAAAAAACATTACAAAACAAGGCAATTGGCAAAAAAGTGTCAAGCTTGGAATAAACAACCCCTTTCTCCAAATGCCATCCATTGTGCCTTGTCTAGATAAGGCTTCTAAATAGGGCTGGAAAATGGGAGCTCCATTTCTCTCTGTATGGAATTATTATCCCTTTGTTTTGAGTCAGCCTCTTTTGTCTTCCTTTTCCTGTGTGTGCGTGCTTGTGTGTGCATATAAACAGAGAGTAATGCTGAGTAGTAGCTGAACCAAAGAGTGTGTCCCAAAGGGGACACAGCACCCATCTTATGTTTGATCTGGCTACTAAGCTCATTTCCTTGACTCTCAGAGAACTTCTAAGGGGCTTGAAAGGCGCTAACAACAGATACCACCCACCAGCCCATGGCAGTATGGCCACCCTTCTGCCCCATCACATGCACTATATGGGTGAGCACCTCTGTATTTTTCTTTGACTGTTGCAAACAGCATCACCCTTTGCCTCTGCAGATGTCTGCATTTTGCGTACCTTAATGCAACCGAGCATCTCTTCTATCTTTTCTCTCTCACGTTGCAATTCAGCTGCACTCCCAACCACCCACTCTCACTATCTTTTCTCCCATTTTGCTTTTTTGTGCCCAAATTGCAGCCGAACAGCTTTTTAAGAGCTGTTTTGCTGGAGTTTAATCCTCCTAGCCTCCCCTTTCAGCCTTTATTCCATTGTGAAAATCTTGGCTCAGACCTAGGCCCCTTTTTAGAGAGTGGACCCGCTCATCCACCCGACCCCCTCCTGGTGTTCTGCCGAAACCCCAACCGCAAGCATTCTATCCCATTCCTGCATCCATTCACAATCCAGCCCGATCCCCTCATTCCTCTGCTTATCACCTTTATGACCACACTCAGTGAACCATGATACCTGAAATCAATACTTACCAGCCCCCCCCCAACCTTGAGAGTTATATAAGGTGCTACTAATTGTTGATTTGCTTTCTCTGTCGCTCTTCCTGCCATCACTCTCCTTTTCCAGACTCTGTGTCAGCTGTCATCTCTTGCCAGACTCTCCCTTGCACTTTCCCTCCCCATCCCTTCCTCTACTCTATCCTGTATCCCCTTCCCCTGTCCCTTTTCTCTCACTCTCTGCATCCCTGGTGTGAAAATCACAGGGGTTTGTGTCAGCTTGTCAACACAACACTCAAGAAAGCAGAGTAGGGGGGGAACAACAGCAAAAAAGAAGAAGAAAAAAAAAGAGGCACTATATTTTAGAAAGACCAGAAAAAAACTGAGGTAAGGTAAAAATGGAAAAAGTGGGCTCCTGTCAGCTTCCAATTGCAAAGGAGCGAGCCTGAGAGGGGATTGATGGAATGCTGTAATCAGTCTGTCTCCGAGGCTGTCACCATGAGGTTTTTTCCCCTGCTGGAATAGGGCGCTGCACACATCAGGGCAGCAGTGAGGCTGATCGCATGGGCGAGCAGCAGCCGAGGTTCTCCCTGGGTAGCTGCTAACAGATGCAGTGGATAGTGTAATAGAGTGGTATGCATACGGGGAGAGGAAGGAGTGAGGGAAGAAAAGGGGAGGCTGGGTAAGAGCCCAAGAGTGCTGATGTGACATAGTCAGCGTGTGAGTGCACGTGAATGGTTCGCACAGTCAGTGTGCTGCAGTGCCCGACAATGTGCCATAAATACACTCATTCTTATACTGTCTTCTCACACTTGCCACTCACATGAGCACATTGATGCGCACTCAGTGTCAGAGGCCCATATCTTTAGGGTTTCTAGTGGGCAAAAGCATCTCTCAGAGTATGATTCCAACACTGCTTTTTTTAAACAGCTCCCCTACACTGAGGCCGAGAGCTAGGGGAGCTGAGAGCTGACTCCATGCAGACAGATAGTAAGTGACTGGCTGGCTGGCAGGAAGACAGGAAATAAAAAAGCCATATAAAAAGGAGAGAAAAAGGGGAGGGAGTCAGTGGCAGTGGTATGAAATTGTCTGTACACATCAGCCAGCAATGTTGACAAGATGTTGATTGAGCTAGTCTTGTCATTGCGCTCCTGCTCACCCCCTGGTGTTTCCACCACAAGACAGCTGCTGGTGAGATCTGTGTCACAGCTCCAGCCCTCTTTTACCCCACCCCGACAACCCCACGTCACCAACCCCCTCTTTGCTCTTTGCTTTCTCTCTCTTTCTTTCTGTCTCTATATCCCAATTTCTCTCTCTGGCTACCCCCCACCCCCTCCCATTTGTGCCAGTGTTTGATGGAAGGGCTTTCAATATAATTCACTGTGCTTTTACATCATTAACTTCTTGCGCTGCTTGCAAAAGCCGCGGTTTAGTGTGTGCATAACAGCTGACATGGTGGATAAAATAGCAGTGGTTCACAACATGTGGCAGTGAGGCAGCTCAAAGATGAGACAGGAGTCGGGGGGGGTAGAAAAAAAAACTGCAAATCTTTTCAATCTCAGCTGCCGCCATAAAACAAGTAAACAAAACAAATATATCAATAAATGACACGTTAAAATCCATAAAACAATGAAGAGATAATGTGAAAATTGCCTCCATATCTTGCTTTAAAAAAATGCAGTGGAAATGAAAACAAAGGGATTCTCTGCACAGATTCGGTACTGGGACTCTGGCTCTAATGCTCTGGGGTATCAATTAATTTAGTCAAGGGATTTGCGGCCTGCTCTTCCTAATTGAGCCCAGTGGAGACCCCCTCGGCTCTTCGCGATAGGAAGTAGTGCGTTTCATAATTAATACTTTTTTCCCCTTTATTATTATTATTTTTTAATGAGGGTGGTAATGTTGTAAATGTATGCATCTTATTACAGTAAAGGGGCCATCTACGCTATTGTTCACTTACGCAGTGTTTGCTGCTGGTGAGATAAATAAAAGAGACAACCTCATTCAGAAGCTGCAATGGCACACTGCAAGTCAAAGCCGCGCTTTTGTGTGTGTTTGAATATAAAACACAGGCAGCTCAATGAGAGTCTCATTAGTGTTGCTTAATATGTGTGCTTTTTAAAGCTTAGAGGTTAATGCCTGACTTGCCTCCATTTCACTGGAGCTCTCTTTAATTTGATGCATAATTCTTTTTTGTCAGCAGCTGACAAGAGCCTCTTCAGAGAAAGCAGCCGAGCTCTGTAGTGAACTCTGCATCCAACAGGAAGACAAAGGCACACAAACACTCCTAATTAAACCTGTTCACAATATTTCTCTTCACTCTCCCTCTTGCGCTCACGCCACGTTGCGGAGCATATTTCTGAACGATCCTATCTTCCCATCTCTCTGTCCGGAGAACATAACTCTTGGCGATTAAACAAATTACCTCCTCTCCTGGGAGACCCGTGGATCCGGTGAAGAGAATAAGTGTGTGATTCACAATGCTGCCACCTCTCTGTTCTTACAAACAGCCTTCAAATTGCAGCGTATTAATCACTGTCTCAGGATAGTCCGCGACCAGAATTCCTACTCTTTTTTTCTCATCCAGAGGCGATGAAAGTGCGAGTTTTAATTTAACATCAGTTTTATATTCTGTTCATCAGATTGCCTGTTACTTGAAACATTCCTTTAAAATTCCTGATGACTAAGAGCTTCCAGAACACAAGAAAGTGAGAGGGTGGCGGTGGATGGTACCTGCCGACCTCAATACATTCTGCTTTGTGCTGAGAAAAAGAAGGGAAGGGGAAAACTAATTTCCTGAAACTCCATTTCTTAAGCGTTGATTAGTAAAAGGAGCATAATTAGAGTGAAATGTGAAGTCAGGGTTTTTTTTTTTTCCAGATTGCACCACTTCCTCTAGAAAAATCAGGCCATGATTAATGAATAAATGATTAATGAGCGAACTAATTAATCAATTAATTATTAAGCAAGCACTCGGAACAAGAAATGGGTAGGATGACAGTGAACAGTGGATAAGAGATTTTGAGGCTGTGTGTTAGAGAGAGAGAAAAAAAGGATTTAGGATAATCTGCCTGTTTGTTCTGTCAGTTTGTTTTGTCTTCTGATAAAGAGGAGGATGATGATGAGGATGGGAGTGGAAGGGAGGAAATGCAAAGTTTAGAACTTCATTTGAGCTTCCCGAGTCAGACATTAGCAATGCCTCGCATGAGAGCAGCGACCCCCTCCCCTCCTTCCTCCAAACTGCTACCTCGGCAAGTTCCCCCGTGGTCAGGTCTCTGGGTTATGCTGCGGTGAAGCCCAACACAAGTCAGATGCAGTGATGATGTTTGCATTGGGCTAGACATTGCCATGCGAGCCCTCCAATCGTCACCTCTGAAAAGGATCAGGGTATAGTTCCTGCCACTAACCAGTCATCTCTCCTCCCCTGTCTTTAACTAGGACACCCCATCAATCTTTGATAATCTGCAGCGTGGGTCTCCCCAGTGCGACCAGGCTGATGAGACATCACAGCAGGGATTGATGTATGAAATGCCGCCTCCAAATGTAACTGTGATATACTGGACCGTTTCAAGTCGGGTTTGACCTTTTTTTTCCTAGATATTAATCGCTGCGGTGAAAGAATATATGTGAGATATATCTCTCCCCCAGGAGCTCTGCACTCTTTATTCTTTGGCATGGGGTTTTCTCCTAGGTGGGTTTTTACATGTCTGCCAAAAAAAAAAGTTCCCAGAGCTGTTGCTACACACAACAGGATATGGGACACAAAATATTATTTTATAAGCAGTTTATTGTTTCTATTAAAATGCAGCATCACTCTAAAGCTGCATTTCTCCACCTTCCCCTGACACCCGGAAACACATCCTCAAAGCGAGAACATGAGAGAAGGATCTTTCATCCCTGCATATTTTTCTTGCCGTTTACTGCTGGCCTTATTAAGAGAGTTGTGAGTGACGGAGGCAGAGTGTGCCGAGGAGAGTCTCAGGGGGCTTTGATGGAGGCAAGCGATGGAGCTGTAGCAGGCTGAGGGCAAGATCATTCTTACGTTTATCCGCTCAAAGTGCTTTTTAAAGTTCTTTGTCTAGATACCCCTTCTTCCCTAACAGTCCTTTTATTTCTGCGTTTGTTCTAGTCTATTGTTTTTCTCTAACGGCCGAGGTCTGCGCCAGTGCTGCATTCTGTCCTAATCATACCATGGCATTGCAGATTTCCTTAGAGTCAACTGGGTGTGAATGGGTCTTTGTCACAGTGGGTGGGTTGGCTCATTGACTGTGAAACCCCGGACATATGGTGGCTGTGTGTTGGGATGTATCACAGCAGAGAATGCCATGGGTCGGGCTCTCGACCCTCGCCTGGCCTTTAACACCTTACCGGCTGCACCGAAGTCTGTGGTTTGATGAAGTTAAACACTTCATTGTGTGTTTTGTCTTGGGGTGTGTTTTCTTAGGGGCTTTTACTCCTGCTTAAGAATGTGCAGTTTGCAGTTGAGGCAGATGCGCTGTTATGTGACTGTTTTACCAAACATGTAACGCATGCCTGCTCTTGGGCTGCAGTGACACGCACCGATCCTCAGCATAACACTTTGTAACACGCTGTTTGCATGGTAAAAGTAAAGCAAAGCTGGTATCTCTGGTGGCCAGGCTTCTGGAGAGAAATCTCCTTTTGTCACGGTGTGATGTGACTGTTAAGTGCATCCAACTGCACCTCAGAACTTTTCTAGACACTGATGATGAAGCTGCATTCGAGGGACGCAATTGTCCTGCTCAGTTGAAGCCGACATTATACGGTCCCGCCAGATTGATAGTGTAAAGTCTGTATGATGGCCAGTTGAGCTCATGTGAGGATCGTGCGGTTAATAGTCGGAAGAACGCGCAGCAGGCAAGCGGGTGTCTTGTCTCCTGCCTCCTGCAGGCTGCACTCAGTAAGGGCAGGTCTAATCTGGAGTACCTATTTTGTTTGCGAGGTTTAATGCTAACACCCAAATGTAATGCAAAGAAAAATCGGTTTAGCTTCTAACCATATCTGATTATGCTACAAAAAAAAAAAAAAGTTTTAGCATTTAAAACATGCACCCGTGAGCGCTCTACTCCCTTTCGTGCATTGTATCTATCTATCTGCAAAACAAGAGTTTCTTTGCTGGTCACATTTATGGAGAACATTCTAGCTTGGGGCTCTGATAAACAAGTGAGGCGTTACAGACTCTTAAGCCCATCGTGTGAGATGATCGATCATTAGACAGAGTGTGGAGATAACTCCCTCGGCTTGCCTGCTGGTTACCACTGATCCCATATCACCCTCACAGGATATGGTATGAATCACAGGAAGTTTAGATCAATCTATATAGATTGTGCCGTGTGATTACAAAAAAAAAAAAAATCCAATTTGGCTTATCCATCCAAATGCCTCAGTGTCTGTCTGTGTTTGCATTAATGTGTGGGTGTGTCCCGCGTGTTAAATAATAGCTTTTTCACATTCTCCTTTTACCGATTTCTGATATTTGCTGAGACATCTCTACAATCTGTCCTACCTTCGCTTATTTACTTTGCTTAGTCCATCCTGCTCTTAAATCTCCCTTCTTGAGGGAGTCGTCTTTTAAATCTTAATTAAAACAGACTCCAAAACCCCCCACCCTCCCAGGGGCTGAAAGCAGCTTAGAACAATCAAGAGGACGGATTAGAAGTGAGAAGAAAAGAAGAGGAGAGGAGATGCAAGAGAGAGAGATGGGGGGAGGCTGGATGGGGTTGCAACAGAAATGGAACACCAGAGAACAATATTGAGGGGAAAGAGAATAATGACCCCTTCCCTTCACTCCCCCTGATTCTCACTCCTTCCCCTCCTTTTTGCTCCATCTCTCCCTCTCTCGCAGGGCTCTGGAGTCTTGGCCTCACCTATTGACATTCAGCTTCTCGGCAGATTAAGCAGCGAATGGAGCCTCTGGAAAGGGTAAACACACTGGAGGAACAATGACCAACAGGCGGCAACCTTATTGGATTCTAATTAACTGCCAGGAGAGATGGCCAGGAGCATGTTAAGTGCTGTGGGACACAAGTTAGGGACCCAAACCTCAAGTTCCAAAACTCACATCACCTAATCTCCCCTCGTTTCTTGTAGATTGTTTCTGTCTTTCCCTTTATCGTTCCCGGTATCGCTGTCTCCTTTTTAGTATTCTCCTATCTTTGAATCTATTTGCCCACTCTTTCACATATGGCCCATGAGAATGGCAAACAGAGGCATTTAAAAGCACTCCTTGGAGAGCTATTTGCCATCATTCTTTTCCTGGGCTACCTCTTCCTCTCTGCCCCCCCACCCCTCCTTTTTTAACAAGGTGGAACGAGGCCCAGCTCCCTGAGGTAGCTGTTTGAGCGATAAGGTTAAAACAGGCTGAAAAATTGTGAGAGATTATTTGATATTAAACAGATTGAATTATCTGGAGTGAAAAAGAGGGATGAAGAGATGAAGGAGAGCTAAATCATATTTCTGCATCGCCCTCGGGAGGAGCACTACCAGAGGGAGAGAGGGAGCTAAATGGGAATGAGCAAATAGCCTATCCTCAATGGTCAGAAATCTGAAAATATAACCACTTTTCTTTTCTTTTTTTTTTATACTCCTACCCCAATGAACCAGCGCGTTAATTTGAGTGTGAGTCCAGGCAGGTTTCTCTATATGTGTGAACTTTCTCACTGGTGCAGTGGGTCCTCTGTCTTTTGAGTGGTCCCCTGATTAGGCCAGCTCACAATGGTGCTGTGTCTTCCAGGGCCCCCCTGTCTGGAGCTACAGGCACTAATTAGACCGGTATCATTAATGAGTTAGTGTGAAAGAAGGTCCAGCCCACCTTGAGTTAACACTGAAGCGGGCAAAAAAAAAAAGAAAAGAAAGAAAATCCAGTGCCCCGCCGGAGACAGGCCATCGTCACCTCAGCGAACATATAAAGCAATTCGTTAATTGGTGTGAAAACCCGCACACAAACGATGAAGCCATACATGTGCAAACACAGACACGCATGCACACACCTTAATGTGAATACACATACTAATGTTAAGGGTACTCCATGAAGGCATTGCTTGTTAACACGCTACCTGGGATCAAAGAGGCAACAGCTGGAAGGGGAGAAGTCTGGAAGAGCCATTATTTGTTGAGGAAAAAAATTGCAGCCCAGTGTTGTGTTTGTCCTTCGGCAAACCTGGCAGAAAAAGAGGTTTCCACCATTTCACAAAAACGAAGGGATATTTCTTTTTCCTTCTCACCATCATGTGAGGGACTCTTTGAAATACTCAGAGTACTTTTTAAAAAAAAAAATCAAAGCTTGGAGGAAATGAATCACAGCTTCACTTGTGATCTAAGCCCGGAGATATAAAAGGGATCCACATGACTACTGTCCATTTCCACACCATTACAGCAACAGTCATGGCTGTAATAGGTTGAATTGGGCCATTGATTTCTCTCGTGCACCCTTCTTTCACCCACAAAACTAGTCTCTGCCAGTTCCGAGATACACCCAGTTCTTTTTTAACTAAACATCACATGCTCAAAGACGGCTCACACACACACACAGACACACAAAAAACAAAAAAAACCCACCACCAAATCTAAGCCACAAAAGGGCACAGACACACTCAGTCGCACACAAACACACACGGCCAATACAATATGTCCCAGCTTGAGTTCCTGGGGAGTTAAACAAAGAACTGAGTTTAAATTGGCTTTTAAAGAACTCCCCCAGAACAATCATGGAGTTGACTTGAGCCACTATAGAGTGTCAGAGGACTGCTTTAGAGAAAGAAGGGTAGTTAGGCTGAGGTCTATAGTGGAGTGAGTGGCTAATCTATAGTGTGACGACGCAAGAGCTTCTCTTGACCGGCTTCAATAGCCCTCCAATCAGGCCTGACTGCCCCTCAATCTTCGGTTAGCTGTTTTAACTTGCCTGTGATTGTGCGGCTTCATTAAGGGCCTATTTATCTTTCCTTGTACTACAGTCCTAAAAGACTACATGACATGTTCAGCACACCCATGCACCGCCTACACACGGACCTGAGCAGATGCACGACTCCATTAGCACACAAAGAGAATGTAACATAGCAAAATCTGCTGGAATCACGGTCCAGTCAGCTGAAAACATTGCTGCTTTTATTTTTCTTCCTAAACTGTGTTTTAACAAATTTTCAACATCTCTGTCCTCTAAAGCAGGCAGCCTCCATCTGCTAATCAGCGTTCCCGCAGCTTGATTGCTTCGTTAAAAAAAAGAACAGAAAAAAGTCTCTTAAAAACAATCGTTCAGGTGATGAGGTAGCATTCGGTGTGTGCCTGTGCTGCAGCGTAATGCCGCCTGAACAAAATAGCAGACCGGGTGAACCCATGACCCCACAGAGACAGAGACCCTCCCAAACAAGCCACAACAAACAGCCTTCTGTAGCCACTCTCTGCCTTTGATCTGAAGAAGCTGAGATGAGATCTGTTTCCTCTTCCCTCTCTTCTCTTGTGCCCTTTTTCTCTTTTCCTTTACAACATCTCCTTATACTTTTCCCTCCCCTCCCCGCTGAGCAGGTGTATTAAATGAGGTGACTATTCCGGCGGCACTGGGCCGCACCTCAAAGTGCAGTCTGTGAAGAGGGCTTTTCTCTCCCTCCCTCCCTCTTATCTTTTATCCCTTCTATCGGCCCGTCTCCTTTACTCTCCCTTTTCCTTTCCCTTTATCCCTCTCCATCCCCTTTACTGCGTTTAACATGTTCCCTCGTACTCTTGAGTTTGAAATGGAGAGGGCCAGGCCTCTCATCTATTCGGATCTATCTACACCTCCCTGTCTATCTCCCTCTGCGAATCTCTCGGCCTATTGTCTGTTTAGCTATATGTCTAATTATGCTGTCTCACTTATGCAATTAGTGCAAAAATAAATGGCTGCCATAGCTTTGTGTCTCCCCTTCACCCCTCCCATTGCAGGCTCTGAGAAAACAAATTATAGAGAACAATAGGTACAAATGGCTTCTGCACCAAACCACATGATGGATGCAGCCTGGGTTTCCTGCATCTCATCCCTTCCTTTTTTCCTCTCCCTCACTCACTCCCTTTACTCTCCCTCCCTTCTCCATTATCTTCGGCTCTATATGTCTCTGTTTGGATACAGGGGAGGACTTGAGCACTCTTTTGCCCAACTACCCGATCACTGTATGGCTGTATCATCAGTCTTCCCTTCTTGGCAATGACACTATATTCACACTGACATCATATTAAGCAGGCTCCCATTTTCCCTATACCTTCCTTTCTCTTTCTCTCCCTTCCCTTGTCTCTTTCCCTTCCCCTGCTGTTGTCTCCGCAAGAACTCTCTTCTCCTCTATCCCCAAGAGCATTCTGTACACCATGACTGCAAAGCAAACGCTTGGGACTTTCTAAAGCAAACAGCAAGCATCCTGTGCCATAGCCCCATCTGTGGATAGTCTGAGCAGGGAACAATCAGTCCCTCTCCTCCTCCTCCTCTGCTTCGTTCTCTTTACAGCCCCCTGGGATCTGCACAGCACTAGGATGCCTCAGTCAGACGGGTGCAATGTGCTGGAACAATGGTTGGGCTGCTTCCTCCAGGAGGGGTGTTAGGTTTACCTCAGCCAGCTTGGGAAGCACTTAGCCATGTGTTCTTGCCCTCCTCGCTGATGCTGCTTCGCAGGAATGTGGCAGAAAAGCTTCTTTCCAGCATACGCCTCCCTTACTTCTCTCTCACACACCTGTTTCCCCCCACCCAGCCCACCTCCAGCTCACACGCGCACACACACACACACAAACACAGGTATGCACACAATCACTTTCTTTGCATTCAAGTGTACACTTGAGATCTAATGTTTAGCCTGAGGTGCTATTAATCCCCCTCGGACTTGCAGTCAGTTACAACTTTTCTGTTTTTTTGTTTTGTTTTGTTTTGTTTTTTCACCTCTGCCATGCTCAAAGAAAAACAGCAGGTTTGGTTTCCACTGAAACAAGCATATCCATTACCTGAAATTCTAGGCTCCTGGCAGTAAATCCCTTTGACCCCCTCTGCCTCCCTCCTCTCCCTTTCTCTTCCTCCCCCATTCTCATGCTGAGCCCATTGTTGTTTTTGCATCAGCTTTCTTTCACCAAAAGCAGACTTCAGGAGAGAGAAAGGGAGAGACACACCCTTCTACCAGTTCAACTGCCACCCACCTCTACCAAACACACACACACACTTCGCTGCTACTCACGTCTCAACACAGGTCGATAACATTAACATGTTTTGCCATTGAGGGAGCTGCAGTTAAAGGCTTGATCAATATGCTTTGACTGACATCCCTCAGTTGATAGCAAATTGGTTGCCTTCTCTCGCAGACCTCCCTGCGTGAGTTTCTCAGCCCTGTCTGAAATTCTCCGCAGAAGAAATGTAAATAAAAGACACAGCTACACTTTCTCCAATCCTTCACAAAGTCTCTTCCAACAATAGGAAGAACAACAACAGCAGCAGCACAGGACAATCTTTCATTGTGCAGAGGAAGACAAGGGCAAGCCACAACCAACCCACTATTTTGGTTAATGGTTGACTCACCAACACAGTATTAGCCACAGAGTTCGAGGCACTTTCAACTGACAGGGTGGAGAGAGGAAAAGGAGAATTAGGAGGGAACGTGGACTTCTTCAAGGAACAAGCAGTCGCAATATTTATTCCCACAAGTGTACACACTCTTTCCATTTCTAATAAAGTGAGCAGCAGGCAGACAGTTTCTTGTTTCCTTGAATGTGTTTTTCACCCGTAGCTGGTTAAGGAGATGACATGTCCTGAGAGCTGGAGCATCATTAATTAGACAGTTGGACTTTGACTAATCGCTCCAGAAAGAGCACACAGCCCTGAAGATGCCAAACACTCATCTCAGCTCATCATCCACAGCCCCAGCGTGCGCCCTTGACCTCTGTGGGTGCGCGCGTGTGTTCAGGGTGTTGCTTCCGTGAGCTCCTTGTGATTCATTTCTGGATGATGTGCACACGCGATATAAGCCCTAGTGCACTCTGCTGAATATTTCACATCTCCTTCTAATCAAGTGCCACTGCCAATCATAGTTCATACAAAGAGAGTAAAAATAGAAGTAAAATAAATCTGCATCCAGTGCTAAATAAATGTTGTCTGATGGGATTCCCAACTGAACTTTTTTTTTTTCCTGAAACTCTTCCCAGCTGCCAGAATTCTACTCCAATAAAGCTATCTTTAATACAAGGTTAAGGAAAGCGGCTGCTGAAGATAACACAGGAACAGATATTGCTGCAACGCAGAAGATAAATTTCAATTTGCTGTTGGTTTCTGCGTCTCGGCAGGAGATATGAAATTCTTGTCTTGCAGGGCAAGAATTGATTGGAAAATAAAAATGAATGTGTGGTCTAGTGCATCTGTTGTATGTTGGTTTCTGGGCTTAAGGTCTTTTGAAATGGTGATATATCTCTGCAAAAGGAAGTGACACTTGCATTTTAGGGGGGAGATAAATGCAATGCAAGTCTTTCTTAAAATAGCTGCTACTGTATAAATTCAACTCTTTCCCTTGGGGGCCTGTTCTAATGACATGCACGGAATTAATCCCACTTTCTTCCTCTCTCTATTCTTTCCATTACAGTGTCTGTACAGAAGAATGAAAGAGTCAACAAATTTGTGGCGTCCCCGCCCGTGTGTATGCTCACAATACAGGCCCGAAGAGTCACAACTGGGGAAGAAGACTCTAGGAAAATGGCAGGAAGCTACCATTGTCCTGTTCCCTGTCATATCCTTTCCGGCTCCTCAAACCACCCAAGAGGAAGACATGCTGAGGATGTGCACAGACAGACACAAGGAGAGAGTGAAGACAAAAGGAGGATGGGTGGGAAGAGGTAAAAATAATACCAAAGAGGCCAAGTGTCATCAACGGTTTGCTACCTGGCTACTTGGGCTTCCTGTGTTGAGCCATACCAGTGCGCACATCCACTTAAGTTGCTAACAGCCGATAACAAAGCCTCGGGACACACTGCCAAGTTCTTTATCTGTGTTTACCCACATGGCAAAGCTGATTAGAGATGAGCAACATTATGAAGCCCCATTGTTTCCTTTCTCATTCCAGTTTCTCCTTCCGTAAAAATGCTGCGAGTGCGTGTGCAGGAAGGGGGACTCGGAGGATATGAAGAAGAGCAGAAAGACAATGCCTCGTGTGCATGACGGGTCCTCAGGATAAAAGGAAATAGCAGGTCTTTATTGCAGATTTTGGACATTCATTACTGCCGGCTTGGGTGTGCCTGTGCGTGTGTCTGTTTGCATGACCACATCATTTGTGAAAAAGAAAAACTGGATGCCTTTCTCTAAAAATATTCATCCAGTCATCAACTAAACTACAGTAATCTTGGCAAAACTCTTAAAATGCACATGTTGGGACAAAGTTTAAAATATAAAAAAAGCATTTGTGAATCTTTCATTTTGTGTCTAGATTTGTGGCGATCTATAAATTTCAGATACAGCGTTAAAAACGAGCAACACGGACTGAAAATCGAGTTGACCACATGTTATCTAGCTTTGCCCTGACTTTGTCTCCTAAATTTTGCAAGGCACTTCTGTTCAAGAGTCAGCTGCATTCAGATTCTGCTGTGTCTGCACTTGGTGCACCTCATATCTTACACTCCTCCCTGGCTGGCTACAGTTCTTACCTCCAAACTTTCCACCACTTAGTCTCTCTCACTTTATCGCTGATCTTTTTTATCACAGAGGAAAAGAAAGGAGCATGATACAGGGAGAGGAAATGAGGAAGTAAAACAGAGGGAGAGGGCGAGTGCATTGGTTTGTTTGTGTGTGTGTGTTTGTGCGACAGAGACAAGACTAACAAGACAGGGAAAAGGTTAACAATGCTCAGCAGTCTTCTTCTGTGTTTACCCGCTGCTTGTCCGCTTAATCATCAAGACACTGGTGACACATCCAAGTCTTATCCCTCCTTTAAGACTCTTCTTCCATCTTCCACCCCCAACTTTGTCTTCAGTCTGACTCCCTCCAAAAGAATTCAAAAAGCAGCAAAACAGCAGTTCATAAAATATGCGCAGCTCCCTAAAACAAAACCTCCCAGGCCACGTTGTCACTGCATCCTCGAGCATCGTTGTACTCCATATTTTAAAGACAAATCTGGTAATGGGAAAACCCAGTGTGGTAATGCGGGGAGGAGGGAGCTGGGACCGCATTTATCCCTTTCTCGGCTTGAGTTTATTTCTATGTTTGTGTCTGTGTGAGGTGTGAATGCGAACAGGCTTTCAACCGTCGGTGAAAGTCTCCCATCTGCCTGCGGCCCATTAAGCAGATACGCTCTCCTGTCCCCGTGTTCCACAGTCACACATTCTGCGACCGGGCAAAAAATAAAAAATTTAAAAAATGCTGTGAGAAGAAGCAAGGTGGAAAATTTCCACACTGCCACACTATAGTGAAACATGAGTGGCGACACGACTTAAGAGGAATGGAGAGAAACTTGTAATCTCAGCTCACAGCCTTTGAACTTGGCCCGATGAGACGCAAGCGACCCAAAGCAAAAGGTTCCAAAGAAGAGCTCACTGAAGATTACTCAGAATACTGATTCAGTGTGGAATCCAATTCCTGTGGGAGCCCAGGGGACTATCCGGGAAAGTAAATTATCTGTGTTGTACCACAGACTACATACTTACAAAATGTATGCAATATGCCATACATAAATTTCAAAGTGAGGCCATGTGTTGGAGCCAAATTTGGATACCACAAAATACATTTATGAGTGCAAAGAATTTTGAGCATCTGTGACTCTTTATAAGACTGACACAATAAATGAGGTCTAGGGTCTCTTAGGTTCTAATTAGGGCAGCTGTTACCATTTTCATTATTTGTGTGCTTGAGTGTGAAAGGGGGGAGAGTGAGTGTGTGTGTGTGTGTATGTGTTGGGGTCCGGAAAATATGCCACTGTCTGGCTCCTTCTCATCCAGCTGTTGCTAGTCTATCAGGGAGTGGAGGTTTACTGGTTTCACATCCCTCCCCCGAGTCTTGAATGATGACAAAACCACGCTGAAGGTAAAGATGTACGCACAACACATGGTCATTGGGCATGCTTGAGCTTTTGGTGAGAGCTGGTGAAAGTCTGTCTGGCTGAGGCGAAGATACAATAAAGCCTAAAGGATTTCAATTTCATTATGCTATCTTTTCTGCCTCCCCACGCTCCTCTTCCTCCACTCACCCCGGAGAACATCTGTGTTTAGTGCGATGTTGTTGTCTATTCTCTTGCATTCAAATTTAATTATTATTTTTCCTCCTCCCAAAGTGTTAATACCGCGCTCTAGTTTATCGACGCTGAAAAATGCTGATAAGTCAACAGTTGCTCAGTGTTAATTGCCGAAAGCGTCTTTTCTGCAACAAGAGCAGCACAAAACGAGTCAAATAAATTGTAGCAGCTGTTCAGAAAGCCTGCTTGTTTTCTTTTTGTTTGTTTGTTTTTGTTTCGTAATAATTGCATTTACACCTAAAAACACATCTGTTTTCGGCATCGTTCTGTTAATTCTATTACAGGATAACTAATAATAAGTTACAACGTTGAAGTGTGGAGGGAACACAAAAGCTGACAAGTCGCATTTTCAAAACAAGACGTGCATCAAAAACATGTTTTTCCTTAAAATTCCTTCATAATTAAAGCATTTTGAAATCTCGATACTGGAAGGTCTGGGGCAGAATGAGCAGACTTTGTTATAATCACTCATAAACTCTGTTCTGCCAATAAAAATGCAACAAGGGGTGGTGGTGGTGGTGTTTGTGTAGGAGAGAGAGGGTGGGGGCAAACAGGTGCATTATGTCTGCCCGTCTCAAGAAAAACAAATGCTCTCCCTCTCTAGTTTGTGTCTCCCTCATTCTCTCTGCCCCTTCGCTTTCTCGCTGCCTCCCCCTCTTCCCCGCACTCACTCTCACCATCTCAAATGCGTGTCCTCGGGAGACCGCGCTGTCCCCGTGGCTGATACACCGTGTCCGTTTTTGCCCGTTTACGCACGGCATGAAAGGAAAAGAAACTTTAGACGCAATCCTGTCAGCTCAGCAGAAACCCCCTCTGGCTTTTGTGTTTTCTTCTTCTTTTTGTTTAAGGGATACCAGCGTGTGCAACACCGGCCAACTTCAGGGCAAAAAACAAAAAAAAAGATGCAGGGAGCTGCAATGAGCTGTCTCATTCCCAGCTTTAGTTGTTCTGTTCTCACCTGCTTAAATACGCATTCTCCACGAGCCTCGTTTGAAAAACAAAACAAAACAACCTTTTATTTAAAAGACACTCGCGTGCCGAGAACCACTGCGGTCAGGCGCAACCGGTCCCCAGATTTAGGAAATCATATAAGTGAAACTTTCCGTCTGTGCGCCCTCGTACCATGATTCTGAGCTTTTCCATTAAATACAACAAAGCTCACTTCGCTCAGCCTTCCGATGTTTGAATGAGATTAGGGGGGCAAAAATCACTGCAAACCTCACTTACGCAGTGCCATTTCTCATCCAGGACTGCTCGCAGACAGAGAAACCTCCTGATGTAATCACTCTTTCAGAACTAATTAAACATTTACCGGCAATTAACAGCAGTGAAATGTAGCATTGCAGCAGATCAGATGCCCACACTACCACAGCAGCGCACTGAATGGCTTGACGCAGCGCGCCAGCACGGAGCGCGGTCCATCCTCCCCCGTTAATAAGGACCCGGGTGGTTAAATGATAGCAAACAAAAGCGTGTCTTACCTGTGACCATCACGCAAAAGATGAGGTATAACGAAGACATTTTAGTTGCTCTTGCCGCTGATTGTGTTCTATGGAAAGAGTCTCGCTCCGTCTATGCGACTGAGCTGGTTATGGTCCACCGCGGCACCGGGCTCGGGATCACCGAAGATTCGTCTATAGTAGCATCCAGTTTAAAGAAACGACTCAGAATGGTCCGAGCAGTCAGTAAACTCGCAGTTAGCAATACATCTCCACAGTTGGTAACTTTCAACCCTGCATCAGCTTCTTTCCCAGTCTCCGTTCCTTGCCACTGTGGCACAGCTCTCGCCTCACTGTGCTCTCCAGCAGTCCATTAGAGAATCGGGCGTTTCAATCAGAAGGTTCATCCAGAGTCCACTTTGTAACCTGCTTCAGCATGCTGCGCGAAAAAAAGCGATCACTCCTCCTCGACAGTGCGCAGTGATAACCTCGGTGAAGTTACCTCTCG
>VUQG01024713.1:0-10058 GCA_015106755.1 Etia nguti | reverse complement strand
AGGGGACAAAGACATGTTACCAGTTTCATTCTGAGTAAATTTTTGGTACAGCCTGTTGTTAAATTTATTTACTTGAAGAAAACACATTTGTCTGTGTTGTGTGTGTGGGGTTGGTTTTTGGGTTGGTTTTTTTTGTTTGTTTTTTTAAAGTTCCATTTTTGAGATTCATTCTAAGTTTTCAGTCCTAATTTTGTGTGTTAACGACAGTAATCTTTATGTATGTAAAACGTGCACATACTGTACTTGAATATGTAAAAAGGCACCAAGAAGCTGTTAGTCTTGTAAACTGAGCACAATGTGGTTTGATAGGCGCTCAGACCTCTGATTGGCTGCTGTCGGAGGCGTTTGTATATCTGTACATAGAACACAAAGTAGACTCTCTATACATTTCCTTTCTTCCTGCATACATTCACACCCGTTTACTCAAGCGTAGCCTTTCTGCATGCGTGCTCAGATAGACCATTGAGTGTTTTTTTTGTTTGTTTTATTTGAAAAGCTAACTGTTGTTTCTTCCCACGCCATCCCCCTATTTACCTGCAGAGTGAGTACACTTTGACGTGCATGCTAACTACTGCCGCGCTCTCGTCTGTATGGTGGTTGCACACACAGCTTATCAGTCTGTCATTGCTCGTGTCAAAATGACCGCAATAACCGCTCCTTGTATTTTATCATGTAAATACTTTAAATGGTACAAAAAGAGGAGCTTATAATGTCACTAAGTGCCAGATGCACACTGAGCAGAAATGGGAACCTTGTGCATTTTTAAACGGGCTCAGTGTTACTGCTGGTGCCGCTTATTTTTGAATGTAGGCTTGCAGCGTGTTTGGGCAACTGGCAGAGATGATGGCATTTAAACGCCCCTGCACCGTTACAGCACACGGTGTTGTATATATTTCTTTTTTGAACTGCCTTTGTCTGAATCTTCTGCCCCCCTTTATTGCATGGCCTTTATTACTCTGAAATTCATTGAAATGATCTGCTGCTCAGATGTTTTTACTTTGTTCTGTGATTTCTCGTGTCCATTGATCTGTTTCTTCCTGTCTCTTCTCCTCTTCTTTTCTTTTTTTCCCTTTACAGCAAAGGCCAAGTAAGCCCATCTCTCCTGTAAATTCCTAGCAGAAACTTTGGTTTGGTTTTGTGTTGTGCATGTGTGTTTTGCAGCACATCTTACAAGAGCTGCATGCCAGTGAAGTGATGACAGGGGCTCAGAAAGTTCACACATTGTTTTTACAGAATGCCCATAAATGAATGTCTGATGGAAACTAGCCAGTCCCGCCTCATCAGTCCTTCCATCCTCCTGCATGAAGAGCCTTAGAGTACCATACAGTCCTCATGCCTTCATTTTAGACTAAGAGCTTAGTACCTTGTACAGTCAGTTGTACATTATTCTATGGTGCATGTCTGCTCAGTCAGCCATCTGTTTTACCAGACATATGTAATAGATTATGTATACGTTCAAAAACACAGTTCATCTTTCCTAAGGAAATACTTTTATGAGATAATAGATTTTTCTTTTTGCTTTACACTGAGATGAGCAGATTTTTTGCCAAATCTGGGAAGGCAGGTGTGCAGCGATGCTGATGTTTTACCCTTTTAACGGCAGGCGGTCCCTCCACTGGCATTTTTTGCCAAACTGCTGTACTGTATTTTCAGAAATGATTGTACAACGTATCACATGGACTTTGGTTTCAGGTAAATAAAATAAAAACTGTCATACACGAAGAGTTTGTCGCTGAGTTTTTACTGCTGTCCAGGACAACTGTAATAGGCCACAACAGAATGACTTCATTATGGAGCATCAGTTTCATTTATCTGTGTTGGCTACCAGTTGTCAGCTCACTGCTGGTCATTATCACCTTCAGAAAAGATGTGCTCAATACTATAAAATTCCTGAGGATTTTTAGGAATGATCTCAACGCAGCTGTGATACTGATGCTAGCTGGAAATTCAAAGCAGCTGGAACCGAACAAAGGGAAGGGATGTGAATCAACATTTGTCTTAATGTGTTTCAGCTCAGCGTCTCATCCCACTGTGTATCTGAGCCAAGCCTGTTAAAATAAATATTACTTTAAAACTAACCTAAATGTGAGGAAAAACTATTTTTATGAAATAAACAAAATGACTTTCAAAATAAAGGTTAAGGTAACTAAAAGGAAAATTTGCATAGTTTTATATTCCTTGTTGCTTTGGAGGAATGTGTGAGCACACTGGTGCAAATATTTAGTGAGACTCCACAGTCCACCTTAAATCCAGCACCCGTTACATACTCCATTGGAAACCCGGCAGAGCGGATCACCTTTTCAATCAGCTCAACTTTAATGTGTTTGGTAACTTTTATTTGCTTACTGTTAATTGTGGGTCCATTAATGTTCCCTGTTGAGCTGTTTTTGGTCCTCGCCCTCACACTGAGCAGAGATATGGCAGAGTGAATGAAAGAACTGATCACCCGGTAATGAGAAGTTAATTTATAAGCAAGTGGGATGACTTTAGAAATAGCTCTGCGCATGTCAAGTGTTTTATTATTTTATTATACACTTTAAAAATATGTACAAAATACTATAAAGTTTTGTTTTGAAATGATAAACTAAAATATTCCATATTATGTTATTTTGTTGTGATACGGAAGGTAGACCTAATGGACGACACAAACACACAAACACACACAAATAAGCAGAACTATTACATGACACAAAAAATAGGTTTTAGAATTTCATACAACAGATTTTAAAGAGCAGCAGAAATTCACTGTCACTTCTTCTGGTATATGTGTGACCTTTATTGAGACACTTTGACACCCACCCAATGCCTCCTTTGTGGTAAACGTGTCCCAAAAAAAAAAATATTACACAAGTCATAAGTAACTCCAGTCATTTTTTTTTTTTTTTTTTTTCCAAACTTCAACCACATTTTACTGAATCACCCTCGAATTTTAATCAAACTTCAGCTGCTCATTTACTTGCATCCACCATTCCTGGGAACAACCTCTCATTGCAGGATACACGACTCACTATAAATGATGAGTCTTTTTTTTTTTTTTAATGTCTTTGTGGTGGATTTTGCACTGGCTAGCAGGCAAGAAGGGTGCACAAATAGACGAGGTAATATAACAACTTTGAGTGATTCGTGGATTTATGATGCTATGCATTCAACAGACCTGCTGAGACTGTCAGACTGATGGGAAACAGCATTAGGGCAAAAAAAAAAGAAAAAAAGACTGGAGTTCTGCATCAAGCTGCATTTTAATAAAAGTTCTGACGGCTTCCTGTAGCTGTACTACAAAGTTGAGCATTGGTTCATCCAGGGATGCAAGCATTAATTGTTGTATTTAATGTCTTAGCCGTGTTGTCGTCTTTAGGTTGGCAACATCGCTTGGCAATAACCTCAGAGATCACAGAGGTTAAACATGCAGTACAACCTTCATCTCGTTCCATCTGACAGCCATCATGGCTGAAGGCTTCCCGTGGGCTGCCGTGTGATACTGACAGAGCGTCTGTCAGTGGACCGGAGTCACTGCATACCAAACCACTGTTCCTGGTCGGCCCACTGAGCCGCCTCACTGTCACTGCCCTCAAGATCGCCGTCCTCCCCGCTGCCTTCCATGTCGTCACCATCCAGCTCCACTGTGGCGTCTGTGGGGCTCTCCTCCTTCTCCATCTTCTGCATGCCTTCTAATGATTTCTGGTCATTGGGATCCAGGCTTAGGAAAGAAAACCACACAGTGTTAAATTCATAAAAAATACTTACTAGATTTTATGACAGCGTTTTCCCAGGATCAATAACCAGTGCTTACCTTAATGCTATACTGTACTGGTCCATGGCTTCTTGGTAATCATTGACAGCCACCAGGAAATCTCCCAGCATCCTGTGCAGGACACAGTCACTTTGATTGGCCAAGGCGTTCCGCAGGAGAGCGATCCCTTCTTCATATTTCTGTTCCCGGCCTTCAAACAAGAAAAAAAGAAAAAGCAGCAATTTTATCTCATCTGTATGCAAAGGGGTTTTTTCCTCCCTTCAAGTCATTAAACTGTAGATTTATTTATTGTTGGGGAAAGGAGCAAAACAGAAGTAATTAGAGGGTTTTTTTGCTGTACGTACTGAGGAGTTCAGCCTTCTTGACCACAGCCTTGGTGTAGTCGGGTCTCTGGGCCAGAGCCTTGTCTAGAAGGGTTTTGGCTTTCTCCTGAGTCACTGGGTCTTCCAAACACACTGTGGCGAGGATGGTCAGAGTCTGTGCATTGGCTCCTAAAGTCTTATAGATGTTGTTAGCCATTCCCATAGCCTCACGAATCCCATTGGATGCCAGATAACAGTCAATTAAACCTGGAGTCATTAATACTTAGTTATTGCAAGCAAAAAAAAAAAAAACAATCTGAAGAGCCAGAAAAAGCTCAAAGTAAGCCTACCTTCATAGCAGTCAAGGCGGCAGGGTGCCAAACGCATGGCCTCTCTGAAATGGATGATGGCTTCCTGAACTCGCCCCATGTTTCTCAGCGCTGCGCCCTTCAGCAGCAGTGCCTGAACACTGTTGCTGTTCAGCTGGATGGCCTTGGCTCCCAGGTAGAGAGCCCGGGAGTAGCGCTTGCTATAAAAACTGTGACATCTGAACAACGCAAATTGAAAAGTTTAATGATATAAAACATGGAAATGACATGAGAGAGATTTTGTCTGATAAACCTGAGACTACTCACCCAGAGATCACCCACGGTTCAGCGTGCTGATCAGATATATTGAATAATCGACCTCCCAAGACTTCAACATCCTCCAGGTGTCCCTCACGGGCCATCAGGTAGCCATAAACATCCATACCTGAAAAAGCAAACATGTTTCCATGTCTATTTTTATTAAGGCTACTTAGACTTGTGTGAAGAACAGATTATGATAATAAAACTGTCATCAACTACAAAATACATGTGTAAGTCAAAAAGTTCACCTCTCCTGTAACACACCTTTGATGAGGTAAGGGTCCAACATCTGGGCTTGTTCAAATTTGAGAATTGCATTTTTGGTGTCACCTGCCCTGAAATAGACATCTGCCAGGCTCACCAGGAGGTCCACGTTGTCCCGCAAAAGTGATTTCTTCTCCAAAGAGCTGAGACAGTATTTCAGGGAGGAAGTTATGGCTGTCACAAAACACGGCTCGCAATATTCACTCACTGTGTACAAATCATTCATGCTTTGCTCACCAAATGGTATTAATAGCTCTTTGGTTATCCCCTGCATGTATAAAGGCGTACGCTTTGATCCAAACAGACAGCCAGTCGAGGTTGGGGATACTCTGGATCGCGTCCATAGTCATGGAAGCCACCTCGGCTCCTTTGACTGACAGAGAGAGAAGACCTAAAGGCAAAAACACATTTTTCAATTTGTTTGTTTTAAAGTGGCATGGACATAGGAGAGCACTGCAGGTACAAACATCTTGGCAGATGAAGTGTTGCTTGTGGGATTACAGTGTCTACAGTGAACATGCATACCAATGATTGCATCCAAGGCAAGAGGGCACTGTCTGAGGACCTCTTTGTAACTCGTCACAGCAGATCGCTCCTGTCCAGCTTTCCTGTACAGGTTAGCTAGCATCATGTTGATCTGAGGCAGGAAGGAATGCAACAACAACAAAAAAGTAATTGCTACACCTTATACAAGTTACTGCACTTGAGCTGGTCTGAAAAGGTTAAACAGAGCTTCATTCAGGAAGAGTGGACATCTGAAAACTAGTACACAACACTGCTTTGGGCCTAAATTTGCCAGAATTCAGGGGTCAGAATGAATGTAGGTAGTTTCTGATATCAATTAATTACTTGTGTTCTTATAACTGATACCCTAGCATATCATAAAAACCAACCAACTAACAAATTTCGGCATCAGCATCAGTGACACAAATTTAGTAAAGTTTGTTGGGATTTATTTCAGTCGTATTTTGGCTGTAGACCAGTCTTTGGCTTCAAAATGCAATTGTCACACTATTTCTAATTAACAGCATTTATTTGCAAAAAGATTTCACACTCCTAGTTTTTTACTTAGAAGGAGCTTTTACTTCAAAACAACTACTGCTGAATTGTTACAGAACCTAAAGTTGAAGGCGCATTCATTATTTAGTTCTAAAGCAGCTACTGCTGTTTGAATTCATACAGTTACTACTCTAATCAGTCGGTATAAAAAATAAATAAATACATAAAACTAAAGCATGAGGTAAACAGTGACTGACCTTCGGAGTCCTCTGTCTGGATGGTATCCCATCGAGCACTGCAATGGCGTCTTTATCCAGTTTCAGAATGGTGTAGCACTCAGCTATTTTGTACTTTACCTCAATCTCTGAAGGCAAACTCTGAAAGACAATATTCATTGTAGACGAACATTATTCTAACCAGTCATCCTGCGTTCTGGGTATTCAGATGGTGCTGCAGGACATCTAAAACCGTCTTTTCAATTAAAGCATTTTAAGGCTTAAATCACTGACAGGATAAAAGCCTTAGATTTACATTGTGTGAAAGTAAAGTAAAATGAGATTTTAGTGTTGCAAAATTTTGTAAACATTATGTTTACAAAATTTAAAAAAGAAAAAAAAAAAATCACAACTGCAGGTAAAGACACGACTCAAATTACCTGAATTTTAGTGGCTGATGAGGATCTATATTACTCCTGTCAAACTTTATCAAGTGTAGTTATTAAATGTTTCAATGAGAAAGGCAACCTTCACTGACTATGGAAAAAGTCAAAAATTCGGGAGAGACGTTCAGCATCAGCACCCCTAATGTTCAATTCTGTGTCAAGCCAAGCCAAGCCAAAGATTTCTATAAAATAAAAATAAAAACACAAAAGCCCCAGGTGGCCAAAGTGCTATTATAGATTTCAGTTTGTTTTTGATTACAGGAAATTGTCAAACACACCTGTGCCTGTATGTTAGAAGCAGCTCCACCAGCTGAAGTACGAACTTTTGATGTTTTGCTGAGCACCTTCTTCTGTTGCAGAGCCATGCTGTATTTGCAGGCAGCGTTGCGATACTCTTTGTCATGGAAGATGGCATCAGCATGGTAAACCAGCAGCTGGTACTTCTGAGCCGGCGAGAATAGCTCTCTTCAATTAAAAACACACAAACAATAAGTGCTCAGACTCAGGAAAACCATCAAAACTGAATGACACACGAAAAGAAAAAAATCAATGCACAAACTCGTAAAAATTGTCCTACACAGCTACTGTTTTTAAGTCAGTCACTCTAGAGTGTCAAAAGTATAAATGAGTAAGACAACGTGTACGACATGTTTTCTAATACAATACTAGCTAAATTTCAAGCTATCCGATAGCAGCATTGTTAAGTGTATACGCTTGTAGATGCGACTATATCGTGAGGGATTACACACACTGTATACACAATTTAATTTAAATTGCACTCGCATTTAAACACTATCCAATAATGAGTGCATAATGAAAAGCTTCGGTAGAAATAATAAAGTTAGCCCCAAGCTAACTGGTCAACAACAGCTATCACTACCACCGACACACTGGTGTTGAAAAGCAATCTTCGGGAAATAGACGGTTCCCGCTCAGACACGACTTACGGATTGTTGTTGCTCATCGTCAGCAACAAACTACTCAAAATCCGGACATTAGAATAAAGGCCTGCTGCGGCCATATCCCGCACATAATCTATTACATTCATTTTGGATTATCTGAAGGACTCGCTGTAGGTTTCCGGCTCAGGTTAAAAGTTTGGGCTCTGGAACGGCTAATGTTAGCTAGCATCTGACGCATAAGACGTCCAACTGCTGACCTTCCTTCCGCATAGTGCTGCGTTTAAATGCTCTTCAAAAGCTCGTAATTTTTCCAAACTTTCAAATAAAAACCTGCCTGTGAAATCTTTGATGTTGAGTAAAATGAGTATTTTATCGAATTTACTTTTATTTTAGGGACATTAGATGAGAAGTTAAATTTTACGAAATATTTTACAGACCAAGCCGTCTTTATTTAATTATTCTAAATTCGTTGAATCTCACATGTCGCGATAGCTTTGAATGCATCATATTTGTTTTTGCTGCAGGACTATTTTTAAAGTAGTTGGAAATTTTGTTTCAACTATTAACCTAAACAGTAGTATTTTCTCAAATCACGCTATTGAAAAATTCTGTAATAAAAGTACATGATATAATTATAATATATTAAAACAGTTTACATTGTGCCTAATCTAATAGTAAAATATAAAGTCATAAATAAAAATGTAGGCTTCAGACTACCCTAAATGCTAATTTTGAGATAGTGGATGAAATATGATGAAGGTAGCAATGAGCCCCACTATAATATGAATAAGGATTATTTGAACCGTTAATCCCGCAAAGCTATTTTAGAATACAAGAAAAAAAAATATGGAGCTGGAAAAGAGTATCACAGGTCCTCTTTAATGCAAAAGCTCAGCTGATACTAGGTTTTGGTGCCCATGCTGATACAGATATTTAGTAAGGATTGTGAGCTTAACATATAATCTGATTTTCTTTAGATGTGTACACATGGTAGCTTATTAACTTTCCAGTAGTGGATTTCAAAATATTATTTGGTTTTCATGTGTACCTGTTTTCAGTGATATCAAGTTTAATAGCAGGAAATCCATCATCTTTTTCAAGTAACCTATATTTGACAACAGCATAATAAAACTGGAAATTCTGTTTTTGGTGTGCCACCCCAATATTTTAGTGACCCCCATATGGATACCCAAGAAAAATATTCTGGGGGGCGTCCCTGCTTAAGAGTTGTCCATAAAGATACCACTTGAATAAGCACTGTTACTTGGGTGAACTCAGGTAAATTGGGACACTTTTGGTGAATTGTGCTGTGTTGAAGTGATGTTTTACATTATAATTGTTCAGGCACTGCACTTTTTTTTCTGTGATCACAAGTGTTCAAGTAAAAAGGGCCAGTGAAAGGACAAAGGGAAACAGAGACAACTGGATGAATTTTAAGATCATTTTAATTGAATAGTATAACAATGTAACCTTGAATTTCAGTTGCATTAAACTGCCAAATGTTACTTGCTCAAAGATGCTCAAACCTAATTTTGCTGACTTAATCCAGGCAATGAGCTGCCACTACGTCTAAATGATGTTCAGCAGAAAAAACGTTTTCACGTCAGTTCCTCCAAACAATATTTAGGTTTGACTGAGACTGCCAAAACCACAACATAATAGACTTCAGTAAGGCTATAAACCACACAACAATAACGATTGATTGATTGATTGATTGATTGATTGATTGATTGATTGATTGATTGATTGATTGATTGATTGATTGATTGATTGATTGAATCTTTATTTTGAACATGTTGAAAAAGTATAACAACATAGAATTAAAAAGAGACCAACAAACAAAGCAAAACAAAAGGAAAACGAGCAACCACAACTACAAATAACTTTCATGTTCAAAAAGGAGCAGGAAGAAGCATAAACTTATTTAATCCCACCCCCTTTCCACTATCTAGTAATCAATAGACTACAGGAATACCTCCTTACAATTACATTATATGTTATGTGTATTTTTTTTAATAACGATAATTAGCTGTACAATAAACAACAATCAATCAGTGTAAATCATCACAAAAGGTGTCTGTAGCTATTTGAAAAGAGAAAACATGATCCCATATGTGTCAGGAGTATCGGAGCAGTTGAGACGCATTTTTTCAAAACATCGGGTCTCTGTGGCTTTTAAACCCCAAAACACGCTGCGCCAAAAATTGGTCCACCCCAAGGATCGGGTCCCCCGACACAAACAGAGTAACATAGTGTACGCTGTTAAGTGCCAGGAGGATTGCCAGGATTTATACATCGGGGAAACCAAACAACCTCTGGCGAAGCGGATGGCACAACACAGAAGAGCTACCTCGTCAGGCCAGGACTCTGCAGTCTATTTACACCTACAGGCCAGTGGACACTCTTTCAATGATGAGGATGTACACATCCTGGACAGGGAGGAACGCTGGCTTGAGCGCGGAGTCAAGGAGGCCATTTACGTGAAAAGGGAAAGACCATCACTGAATCGAGGAGGGGGCCTAAGGGTACATCTTTCGCCATCTTACAATG
>VUQG01024703.1:4129-19299 GCA_015106755.1 Etia nguti | reverse complement strand
CGATTCGGAGATGGTCTCTGAATCTAGGAGGGGGCCTAAGGGTACATCTTTCGCCATCTTACAATGCTGTGATTGCAGCCATTCCCCAACTCTCTGTGAATGGTACTCATGGCCATTGATCAGTGGTCTTTGATCAGTGGGTTTTGGTCAGTGGTTGTTGATCAATGGTCATGAGAATTTGCATAATTAAGATTAAGGAACTGACCTCCCAGCCCATTGTTCCTTCAGTGGGCTGGTTTCAGTCGTTATGCAAATGTACTGTTTATAAGATTGGGGAAACCTGCAGTCAGCTGAGACTGAAGAAGTCACTTGGATGAGTGACGAAACGTTTCTCCCACAAAACGCTACGTCCAGATGAACAGAATCAACCTTTTGAGAGGTCCAAATTATGTTTTTTTCCTCTAGCCATCAAAATTCTGAACATGAGCAACACATAGGTTGCCAAGTTGGTGTGGTAGAAAATCATCCCTAAGATGTAAGGAAAGCCAGAGTGTCTACATATTGTGTGCTTATGTTTTTTAAGGTGATGTGTTTGTTTTTTATGTGGTGTTTATGAATGTCAGGTGACTTCTGCTGCAAATCAATTTCCCCATGGGCATCAATAAAAGTATCTTATCTATCTATAAATTAAGTCGTTAATGTGTAGTAATGAGAAATGACACAAAAAAAGGTATTGAACATGCTTACTGAAATGCAATTACCACTTTGTACAAATGTTTTTGTTGGTGATGACGGCTTCAAGATGCCTCCTGTATGGAGAAACTAGTTGCAAGCAGTGTGATGCTGGATCATTCTTCCACACAAATAGTTTTCAAATTCTGAGGTTCTGTGGGCCCCTTTTATGGACTCGGAGCTTTCGTACTCGCAATAGATTTTAAATTGGATTAAGGTCAAGTGACTGGCTGAGCCATTATTTTCTTTCTCTGAAACCAGTCAAGAGTTTCCTTGGTGTTTTTAGGATCATACGTCCACAGTCGTTTTATCTTCATAGTAGATGGCAGCAGATTTTTTTTATCAAGAATGTCTCGGTACATTTTTCATGCTTACAGTCCATGGCAGTTGAATGCATTACTTACTGTTTTCTTCAAAACAATTGTACCTGCTGATTCCAGGTCTTTCTGTAGCTCTCCACAAGTGGTCCTTGGCTCTTGAACAACTCTTCTGATAACCACATTAGGTAATGCAGTGAAAGACTTTCAAAATTTCTCGATACCACAACAGAGGCAGACTAAATTACAACAATGTTTTTCATATCATCTACCATCTCTCATTTAGGAAATAAATTCTTGAATAAAAAATATTTTTCTGTAAAAGTGGTTAAATTGAGAGATATTGTACAACACCCCAGGAATTCTGAGTCATTCCAAATTGGGAATGACAGTGGATGTAGGGGTTCCTCTGTATGTCTGAAAAAATAACATTTGAATATGTTGATTATCTGAGGAAATGCAGGGGTAAAAGAGGTAGAAATTTCAACAATGCGAATAAATGGATATAATCATTGCATGGGCTACAATGATATAGCAACTGAGCCTGATTGGCTGAGTATAATGTGAGGTCATTCCAGTTTTGACTTCCCTTCACTGGTTTCGAGTTTGTTTACAAATCTAATTTAGAATCCTTTTATTTGTTTTTAATTCTCCTAATTGATTCTGTCTGAACTGGTGCAATGATGTGCCTCGTCTCATTCTCTCAGCAGACTATATGCTTTTACTTTTTCAAAGATGCAATGCAAACGCAGAGGAGCTAGAGCGTTAGCAGTTAAGGCTCTAAAATTGTGGAACGATTTGCTCAGGCAGGCTTCTTCACTTGCTGTTTTTGAATCTCATTTAAAGACACACTTTGGCTCCCTGGCCTTGGATCCAGTGGGAGATGTTAACTGTGTTTTTATATCTTTTACTTTCTGCTTCTAAATTCAGATCAAACTGAGGTTATTGTACTCGGCCCTGAAAATCTGTATGGTGCTATCTAACCAGATTCTTACTCTGGATGGCATTACCTTGGCCTCCAGTAACACTGTGAGGAACCTTTTTTGACCAGGATATGTCATTCAATGTAAATATTAAACAAATATGTAGGACTGCTTTCTTCCATTTGCGCAATGTCTTCGAAACTCATTCACTATGTGTTTATACAACAGTCTGCATTGAATTATTAGTTATGTTAATCTCTGGCTCTCTTCCACAACATTTGTTTATCTTGTCTTCCTCCTCTCATCCCTAACCGGTCGTTGCAGATGGCCACACCTGCCTGGGCCTGGTATTGCTGGAGGTTTCTTCCTGTTAAAAGGGAGTTTTTCCTTCCAACTGTCGCCAAAGTGCTTGCTCATAGAGGGTCATATTATTGTTGGATTTTTCTCTGTTTTCTTTGTATTATTGTAGGGTCTTTACCTTACGATATAAAGCGCCTTGAGGCGACTGTTTTTGCGATTTGGCGCTGCATAAATAGAACTGAATGAAACTGAATTGGATTGAACAGAACAACAACAAGCAGCACCTTCAAACTATCAATTTGATTCAAAACATCAAAATGAAAAATGGGTTGCTATTAAGAATTCCTGTGACTGGTGTTCATCCAAAGCCTGATTATTTTCAGGATAGGGGGATAGAGTCCAAAGGAAGCGTTGTCATCCTTTCATTCTCTCTGTTCTTAAGCCATTTTGCTTTGAACACCATTGCACAGGCTATGAAATTCCTGCAACAGAAGCATTGAAGAGTTGAAAGAAGTTTTGTTGCTGCTGGTATTGCAGGTCATCAAGCAAATTTAGAATTAGGTAGCTTGGTAATCTATTCATTTTTATCACATCTTTGTCTGGCATTTGAAATTGATACGAGTGGAAAAATGTCTCACTCTTCTAGCAGATTCTCTTAAATCGCTGTGATGCCTCCTCAGGGAAGCAATAACTGTCACTATATCGCAATACAGCGCAATAAATAAGACATCCTTTTTTACTGTGTTAAATATCGAAAAATAAAATGGAGAAAATATCTTTTTAGCCAATCAAAAACAAGCATGTACTTGAGTTTTTTTTGTGGGTTTTTTTGTGTTTTTTTGTGTTTTTGTTTTTGGGTTTTTTTGCACAGAGCAATAATATTGATACTATACAGTAGTTTTGCCAAACTCTGCCTTATAGAGACATACTCATTTTCTCCCAAAATCAACTTTTAACTACAGACATGGATGCAGTAAAGGAAAGGGACCAAAAGAGGAGAAGGGGGTAGCATTGTTGAATGCTACCAAACAAGGAGGTTAAAGTCAGTACCACTGGTGAGGAAAATGTTCCTGATGATGATGATGGTACTATCCTCTTCACCTGTCAGACGTTTCACAGAGTTTTACCATATCAGAGTTTTACCATATCTATACATTGCAAGCCAGAATCATAATGTCTACTCAAGAATATGCAGAAGCATTAAAAAGTAAGTCATTTTACTCTGGGAACTTCTGACAACTGTGTCTTATGTATTTGGATGTTCTTCCTACAGACACAGTGGACTCCATCACTCCAGACAAAGTTAGAGGTCTAAGAGACATGTTGAACAGCAGTGCCATGGACATCATGTACTACACAAGTCCTCTGTACAGAGATGAGGTGAGTGAAAAAGCCCCACAATCTTTCAACATTCAGGGTAGCTGTAGCTCAGGTGGTAGAGCAGGTCACCTACTAATCAGAAGGTTGGTTGCTCGATCCCCGTCTTCTCCAATATCCTTGAGGAAGATACTAACCCCAAGGAGTTCTCTAAATGTTCGATAGAAAGCACTTACAGAGAAAGAGCATAGAAAAAAGTGCTTGTGTGAATGGGAGACTGAGACAAGTTGTGTAAAGTGCTTTGAGTGCTCAGAGCAGAAAAGTGCTATATAAGAATCAGTCCTTTTACCATAAGATTGGTTGATTTATTATCAAACCTTGGCTGCACCTGATAACATACCCTGCCTGCCGACATGCCTTATTAAAAGCAGTTGTAGTTTTATCACACGCAGCCAGGCACCATAGCCCTAAAAAGATAAATTAAGAATATTTTAATATAATTTAATTCTCTTCATTGTACCATACTGAGTCACCCCTCTTTTCTTTATACTGTGCTTTCAAGGAGCCTGACTATATCCTCATTTGTATACAGTATATATAGTAACTATTGTCTAACGTCTACTCTGTTATGTACACTAAAAGTAGAGAAATAAATCCTGTTTGAGCGCTTTAGCGTGAACCTCATTGGGCCATTTCACTGGATTGCATGAGTATATCGCTTTCCATTAGTTTTGATGGGCAGGGCCCTTACCCAGTATTTCTGCAAAGAGTGTAGTGCAGGCACTGTTTCCGCTCATCTCCCGAGTCGGCATCACGAAAGAGATACTACCTGACCAGGGCACCTCGTTCATGTCTCTTACTTTAAAGGAGCTATAGGAGTTACTGGACATCAACTCCGTTCAGACCAGCATCTATCACCCACAGACTGCTCCAAGTCCATAATTCTTAAGTTCATTCACAAGGATGAATGCAATGGATCAATGTTGTTTGCAATGCAAAACTACCCCAGACCTCCAAAGGATTTTCTCCACTTTGAGTTGCTGTTCGGCAGGATGCCGTGGGGTGGGGTGGGGACCTAATTAAAGAAAACTGGGAGGAAGGTTCAAGCCCAGCTAAAAATGTAATTCAATACACTCTGGACCTGAGAGCAAAGCAGATTTTAAGGGGGGGTTATCATAGGAGAATTTCCTCTAGGCCCAGGAATGTCAGCAATGCCTGTACAACATAGGGGCTAGGTTCAAACAATTTCGACTGCGAGATAAAGTGCTTGTATTGTTTCCTTCTTCTAGCTCAAAGTTACTCACCAAGTGGCAAGGAACCCTTGTGGTCCCACGGCGAGTGGGAGATGTTCACAATAAAGTTGTATGGGGAAACGGGGAGGGGCCACACAAATATCACTTCAACTTGGTTAAAGCGAGGCTGAATCG
Source organism: Etia nguti (assembly GCA_015106755.1). Classification (NCBI taxonomy): domain Eukaryota; kingdom Metazoa; phylum Chordata; class Actinopteri; order Cichliformes; family Cichlidae; genus Etia; species Etia nguti. The sequence goes on along the minus strand of VUQG01024703.1, from coordinate 14,343 downwards.
TCTTCTATGGTCAGCCTGGTTAAGGATGAAGACGAGTTGAGGCCGCTGGTGCCAAATTCAGCTATTCCATCTGTATTGCATTGTGATGACACACATCTCACACCGGCCCAGAGAGTGGATCTTGCTGCATTTTAACAGCGTTTTGCGGATGTGGTCTCTCCCCTGCCCAGTTGCACTACACTGTAGAGCACCAGTTTGAAACGCAGCCTTATAGGGCCACGAATGGACTATTGGTTACCTGAACATAAGAGACAAATTATTCAGAAGGGATTGGCTGCTATGCTGGAAATGGGAGTAATAGAAGAGTCACACAGTGCGTGGTGTAGCCCCATAGTGTTTGTGGTGCAGAAAGATGGTTGTTTACAGTTCTGTGTTGAGTACCACAAGGTGAATGAGGGGTCACAGTTATCATCCACAGTGATACCTGGGCAGAGCATATACAGCAAGTGGCCGCGCTCCTGGAGTCCCTGAGGGAAGCAGGGCTCACTGCCTGGGCTGGCTGGCTATTACCTCATGACGAACTTTGCGGAACTGACTGGCCCTTTTTTCAAATATGTATGAAAGAGCAAGGCCAGTTACAAATGGTCAGATATAAAAAAAACAAAAGATGAAAAAAATCAGGTATAAAACGCACTATGGACTAGAACAGGTTGGCTTGAGCTGGGATACATGTAACACAATGTACATTTTCATATTCCTGGGGAACTTTGAGCAAACCAACACAGAGTTAATTAATCCTTTCACTCCACCTTCCAAAAGGGCCAATAACGTTTGGTGAGAGTTTTCAGTTCTGCGGGGGATTTGTTTAGCTGACAGCCAAATGTTTTGACCAGACATGTAGCTAGGAGCTGAGGTGTAATGGCGGTCAGCAACGTGCTTGTTCTGGTCTTTTGTCCCAATAAGAGGAAAATGGGTTGGCTTCCAGGCGCGACAACAGCAACAGAGCTGTATTGAGCTGAACTGAACAGAGGAGGTTAGTAGCATATCGATGCTTTAAAGAGACCAGTGGGAGAGGATGTGATGGTGTTATGTGGTTACTCAATTCAAGATACTTGCACATAGTGAGTGAGAAAGGTGACTGAAAAGGAAACACTTAATGCATCATGGGAATCCCGCAGCAGGTTTAGGAACATTTTAATCCTAATCCTTTTAATCTTAAAAGTAGAAAGCGTGTCTGTCTCTTGAATCCAAACTGGAAGCTTGGCAAAACCACTGTATAGTATCAATATTATTGCTCAGTGTAAAAAAACAAAAAAAACCCAAAAAACTACAAATACGTGCTTGTTTTTGATTGGCTAAAAAAAATATTTTCTTCATTTTATTTTTCGATATTTAACAAAGAAAAAAAGGATATCTTATTTATTGTGCTATATTGCGATATAGTGACAGTTATTGCTTCCCTGAGGCATCACAGCAATTTAAGAGCATCTGCTAGAAGAGTGAGACATTTTCCCACTCGTATCAATTTCAAATGCCAGACAAAGATGTGATAAAAATGAATAGATTACCAAGCTACCTAATTGTAAATTTGCTTGACGACCTGGAACCTTAAACCAAAAGGAGTCCTGCAATACCAGCAGCAACAAAACTTCTTTCAACTCTTCGATGCTTCTGTTGCAGGAATAAATAGCACTTGCTCATAGGACCCATATGAGCAAGTGCTTTGGCGAAAGTGGGACGGAAAAACTCCCTTTTAACAGGAAGAAACCTCTAGCAGAACCAGGTTAAGGGAGGGGCGCCCATCTGCAGCGACCGGTTGGGGGTGAGGGGAGGAAGACGGGATAAACACATGCTGTGGAAGAGATTAATATAACTAATAATTCAATGCAGACTGTTGTATAAAAACATAGTAAATGAGAAATTTGACTGAAGAAGAAGCACTCAGTGCATCATGGGAATTCCCTGGCAGTCTAGACCTATGGCAGCATAACTAAAGGAGGATTCAGGGTCACCTGAATAAATGATTAATTCATAAACTAGTTTTTAGTGGTAATTCTAAATTCCCCATAGGTATGAATGAGAGTGAATGGTTGTCTGTTTCTATGCGTTAGCTCCAGAGAAGAGGATGATGGATGGATAGTTTTTCAGTGTCACTCTGAGAAAGGACGTTTCTAGTTTCGAAGATACTAGAAGAAGACATTCCTGCAGTATAATTAGTTGTTGTGTGTTATCTGGCTTAACGGAATAGATAAAGTTAGGTGTGGTCTGCATAGCACGGAAAATGTACGCTACGCTTTCTAATGAAAGCATACTGCCTAAGGGAAGCATGTATAATGGAAACAAAACCGGTCCTAGCACTGAACCCGGTGGAACTCCATAATTAACCTTAGTGTCTGAAGAGGACTCTTAATTTACATGAACAAATTGGAATCTATTAGTTTGTGGATAGAAACCAGAGGGCACAGAGACTCATAAAACTCTTTGAACTGATGTCCACAATCAGAAATAATGTTCTGTGGTACGGGCTTGTTTCTAAGGCAGAGGGCAGTTTGCAGAGAGCAACAAAATGTGCAGCCTTGGAGAACTGGTCAACAATGGTGAACATTACTGTTTTACCATCTGAAGGTCGAAGGCCAATAATGAAATCAAGGGGCGATGTGAGACCAGAGATGTCCAGGGTATGGAGCAGGCTGGCTGGACTATTTTGGGTACAGATGGAACAAGCAGACACGTAATCTTTCACATCTTTTACTGAAATGGGCCACTAGAACAAACATTGCAGCAAGGTAAAGATGTGATTATTACCAGGATGACAGGTTAACTTCTGTGTAAGAGCCAAATGGATGTCTTGTGAGCTGACACTAGTAGGAACAACGAAGTGGTTAGGAGGTCCATTACGTGGACTGGGTTCATCACGTTGATCATTTCTTACCAGGGACCCAGTCTCCCATGAAAGGAAGCTAATGACACAGGAAGGAGGGAGAATGGTGGTGACTTTAGAGACAGAGTTTGAGGTGGAAAACTGGCATAACAAAGCATCTGGCTTGACATTATAGGAGCTGTGTCTGTGGGTAATAGTAAAGTTAAACCGAGTGAAAAACAAGCTCATCTGGCTTGATGCATTTGGCATTGAATCTTTTTGCAGCTTTCAGGTAATTGAGGTTCTTGTGGTCAGTCCAGACATTGAATGGTTGTTTTTTTTCCTTCCAGTAAGGGGTGCCATTCTTCAAGTGCAAGTTTGAATACAAACAGCTCTTGGTCATCAACATTGTAGTTGCACACTGCAAGGGGGAGGCGGCAAGAGAAAAAAATAGAGAGATGTAATTTACCTTCTTTTCATTGAGGAAGGATTGCTTCAACAGCAGAATCTGAGGCATCCATCTCAATAATGAACTGCTTGGAAGTGTCTGGTTAGCAGAGAACAGGGGGTGAGGCAAATGGTCCCTTCAGAGTCTTGAGGCCTTTTGAACAGATTTATCACAGCAGAAATAGACTTTGGCAGAGGCGAGAACTGTCCATTAACTGTCCATAGAAATTGGCTAAACCAATAAAGCGCCGTAGGTGTTTCCAGGTAGCTGTTTCAGGCCAGTCGACCATTGCCTGGACTGGTTCAGTGTGCTGTGTGATACCCAGAAGGTGTATATATATATATATACATGTATATATATATATACACATATATATATAATCAAAGAACAAGGACAGTTACACACTGTCAGTGGTAGCAGTCAAATTGCCCTTTGGTTTAAAGCAAATATAAATGCATGTTCTCAGAAGAGGTTTAATTCATGCCCCTGCTCTTGTACCACATGTGCATGTCATTGGTACTGCTAATTAGAAACAAGCATATACTAAATACACCGATTGGACATAACATTATGACTGGTGACAGGTGAAGTGAATAACACTGATTATTTCTTCATCATGGCTTCATCATTAGTGGGTGGGATATAATAGTGAGGAAGTGAACATTTTGTCCTCACAGCTGATATGTTAAAAGCAGGAACATGGGCATCTCCAAAACTGCTGCTCTTGTGGGGTGTTCCTGGTTTGCAGTGGTTAGTATCAATCAAAAGTGGTCAAAAGGAATGGTGGTGATCCAGTGACTTTGTCATGAGCAGGCAAGTCTCACTGATGCACGTGGTGAGCAAAGACCGCCCCATGTGGGCTGATCCAATTGATGAGCTACTGTAGCAAGTGATGTGCATTATTGAGGTTAAAGTTTAAGTCAGAGTTGTATTGTATTGTTTTGCTCACTTACACTTAAAAAGAAATGAACAGTCTCTTATTTTGATGGTAGTTTCGTTTTAATGGAAAGAGACAGGATAGCAACCAAAAATCCTACGCCAACCAAAAAAACATGACTTAGTACTTAATGGAGAAATCCTTCGTGACTGTGGTCCCAACTGCCTTCATACCATTAACAAGCTCCTCCTGTGTAGTTTTGGGCTGATCCACCACCTTTCTCATGATTTGCTTACAGAGTGTGTCACTTACATGTGCCAGTTAATTTTCCCTTTAGTGCTGTGAGTTAATGGATTTCCCAAATGCTTAATTAATATCAGATTTCACTCAAGTAGTTAATAGTTTTCAGTTTCCCTTTGCACTTTGTTTCACATGTATTTTTGCATTTGGCCAAATAAACACCTTACTTTTAGTTTACCTCAGTAAGTCTCTGCATGTCTGCGTTCGGATCCTCACTTTTCTCGCACTCAACACATGACAACGATAAAACTTTTATATTTTAACCTTTTATTTTAATGTGCTAATAAATTATAAAAAATAACAATAAATAAGTATTGTTACTACAAATCATGTTCCTAAGGGCTAGCCTTTGACCCCTCACTGATATGGTGCTGCAGGGAGCATACTGGTGCAGTAGTTTGTGGTGTGAAGCCTGGTCTTTCTGTGGGAAGTTGTGTGGCTTTCCTCCAGGTACTCCAGCTTCTTGACATGCATGTTGGATTAATTGGTTATTCTAAATTGATCAAGGATGTGATCAATGTGTTAAATAAAGTGCTCCCCTGCTGGCACTCAGCATTACTCCCATTAGGCTAAATCAACCTTTGTCACACTTAAAATCTGGTTTAATAAGGTTTTGTGTGGGGCAGAGATAGCTCAGTAGGTAAAGTGTTGGCCCCGTGATCGGAAGGTCAGGGGTTCGATTCCCCTGAACGGCTACCCTGAGGTACCCCTGAGCAAGGTACCGTCCCTACACGCTGCTCCCCGGGCGCCCAATGGCAGCCCACTGCTTCATTGAGTGAATGGGTTAAATGCAGAGAGGAATTTCCCCACGGGGATCAATAAAGTATACATTATTATTATTATTATTATTATTGTAATCCAGACTGGCTGTGCAGCACTGATTTGTGGTCTACCGGCTGATCAAAATGACCCTAAAACATCAAATATAATCAAATATTTTTTAATCTGATTGACATAATTAATCTTATATCTCATGGTGTTGTGCATACATGCTGTTTTTTTGTTTGTGTAGATTACCAGGGGGTTGACTCTGGAACTGAATCGTCTGTACTCACTCTTCTGCTCACGGAACCCAGACTTTGAGAAAAACGGGAAGGTGTCCATAGTGTCTCACTCACTGGGCTGCGTCATCACCTTTGACATCATGACAGGCTGGGATCCAGTTCGCTTTCATCATCCAGAAGCCCTAGACTCAGAGGATACACGGATCCACTGGCCTACTGATGAAAAGCACGACCTTCAGGAGCAACTGAGACTAACGCGCCTCAGGTACTCCTCTGGCTTTTGTCTGAAACAGGTAAGGAGTTCGAGTCCCCATCTGTTTCAGCAAAAAGTGTACCTAATAGCACAAAGGACTTTGAGGAGAGACCCTTGCTATTCTTCCACATTTTTTCATTATATAGGAAGGGACAGAGAAATATTTAATCACTTGTGTAATATAATTGTCTAATACTTATGTATTCATACAATACAACTCTTTGGTTAAGTGGCCATCACCAGCAGAATGGCTTGGAGCTGCTCAAAAAGTAGGGAACAATGCTCGATAAAATATAGCTTGAGAGTTTGATCATCTCTGTCAGAGATATCACTATTGTTTTGTCATTGACTTGGAGAAACAATTTTATTTCACTCAGTTTCAGATTTTCCACACATTTTTCAGGTCACAATTTTCACGTCAGCCTTTGTTTTTTCGTTATGTGTTAGAATGTTTTCGGCTGAAAGTCATGTCAACTGCTTTACACTGGAGTAATAAATGGTATCCGTCATCCTGTCCAGGTTGAGGGACTTAGAGGATCAGTTCCAGGGTCTGCAGACTTCGACTTGTGTTCCAGTGCCCGCCTTGAAATTCAAGGTAATGATGGTGTAGCAGTTTCTCCTCAAACAGAGCAGATTTGCACACACAGATGTTTATTATAAAACTTTCAGGGAATATACTCTCATGGATAGAAAGCGTCCGTTCCCACTGCTTTAGTTTGTCCACCACTGCGTTCCTCCAGCCCCACAGTGCAGTCAAGTAGTATTTGCCCCCTTCCTTATTGCTTATTGTGCTCAACATGTACTATATAGGGAAAAAAACTAATTTGCACACGCACACCCTATGTGTCTTTCAGTAACTGATGCAAGAACCCTCGGTCATCCTGCCCTACCTTTCCCTGCTACAGCAGAGCCACAAACCATAACCCACATCCACACACCCCCACTACCCAACTTAGGGCAGGGAGTTATTTGCTCTAACCCCTTTGCCAGTGAAAGAGAAAGTTAACCACAGTAATCCGCACCCTCGCCCTATGGACTACCTCAGAATTAAAAGGCTGCAAAGCCAGATATCATCGAGGGATCTAGACATTGCCATCCTTTATGTAGTGGAGCAACTGCAGTGAGGCATGGTCCAAACTTGGTATGCTATACTAAGTTTCACGCTGTGACAGTTTCTCTCTGATGTAAAGCACTGTGAGTCAACCTCACACACCCACTCGGAAAAATAAGCCCCCAACCCTCTGTTCAACGCATCAATGTGCAAAATAAAAGGGACAGAGAAGTTATGGGGTGTTGATCAGGGGGTTCCCACAGTGGGCTCTTTTCACCCTATAAAAAGCCATCTGGCACCAATCGGTCCACCAGACCCAAGATGGACCACCATTCTCGGTGTGGTTAGTTATGGGCTGGTCACATCTGTGAAATGTGGGATGCACCTCCGGTAGTAACAAGCCAATCCCACAAACCACCTTACATATTTTTTTTATCTTCGGACGTGGACATACCATCTTGCCCACTTGAGAGGATACTCGCCCGAGGGGAACCCCAGATCCTGCACCTACCTCTGTCCATTCACACACTTCTTCAGGCTGGGAGTAAGTCTAGCTTGCTTCAAGGACTCCAGCACTATGGTTACCCACTGCACATGCTATGCCCAGGTTTTTCTGTGGACGATCATTTAATCTTGGTAGAAAGCAGCATTTGTAGTATTGGGATGCAACACCCTATTGATGAGGCTGGGGCACCAAACCAAGGCAGTTTTTCCTTGGACTCTGGAGATAAGAAAATCTGCCAGAAAGGCCTTGGTTAAATCCAGTGTCATGAAAAATTGAGTGGTACCCAAGGAGCTCATCTATCCAGGGCATGAGGTAGGCAGCAAACTGTAAACCAGTATTCACCTTGGGATAGTCAACACAGAACCTTATAGACCCATCCCTCTTCATGACAAGAACAATAGGACTACACCATGCACCATGACACTTACTACCTTCATTTCCAGATTTAGTTTTAGTTCTTTCAGAACTACTTTTTGTTTGTGTTACGGCAATCTATAAAGTCTTGACCAAATTGTCATCCTTGGGAAGTCTTAACATGATGCTGTATGAAATTATTGTAACCTGGAAGATGCAACTTGGCAACACATGCCTTCTGGGCTGATTAAAATTGTCATTGGAAAGGACTCATCTCATCTCTGGCTCACCAGAGAGACAGACTCCCCCTCCCTCCATGCTTCAAGGAGAATGAGGTGGTACATTTGTGTTGCTCTGAATTCTGTCTGTTTACACCATGTCATAGTCAACATCTCCCAATTGTCGCGTGATCTCAAAGGAGTCTTGCCACTTGTTGAGTAATTTAGTGCTGGAAGAAAGGAGTAATACAAGCACTTTATGCCCCACTGAAAATTGTCTTTTTTTTTCCTGTGTTGTACAGGTGGTGTTGATGTTCTTGGGCCTGGAGCAAGTTTTCAACCAACCCAAAGTGTGAGGTTTTGCTCTCAGGTCCATAATGTATTGAGTTTAAGTTTTACGGTTTGGACTTTCCTCCTAGTTTTCTTTAAGTAATTACAAAATCCTGCAAGGTTTTCAATTGAACAGCAGTTCAAAGGGACAAAAATCCTGGGGAGACCTGGGTAACCTCCCACAAACAACAGGGGATACATCCATTATTCCCATTTGCATTCCTTGTTACAAATGAATTAACAAATCACGAGTTTTAGAGTCTTAATCAGCCACTCCATTAGACTGTCAGTAGGCAGATGATACATACTGGTAAAATAGCCTTAATACACATACTCATAAAGTTCTTCTTTCACCATTGCATGACATGAACTGTGTGCCCTAATTTGTCAGAATCTCTTTCAGCATTCCAACCTGGGAGATGGCCTAAAACTGTGCCCATGCCACATTTCTTGCAGAAATATTATGGGGCTCTGCTTTGTATAATCGAATTGCACAATCCACCTGAACTATCACAAATGGCGTGATGAAACGGCCCAGTGAAATCCATGCCAGTTTGTTCAAACATGGCCTCCATAAGTGGTAAAGGGCACAAAGGTGCTTTTGGAATGTCACCTGGATTTATGCGACTAATGGTGCACATGCAGCCAAATATGTGGCCAATGGAATCGGGGCATTATTCTTTCCCCAGTTTTGTCGTATCCCATATGACCAGCCATGGGGTTATATTGAGCTGTCTGGAAATTCATTTGAATGTCTTGAACCCCCCCCACACACTGTCCCACCAACTTACCAAACCCTAGCTAATTTGTTCCCAAAATGAGGGGGTGCTAACTGCAGCCTCATTCAATGCATTTTACCTTTGTACCTATTTTACATTGATGCTACTGCATATCAGTAAACATTCCCATTTACACATTTAAAATTCACCCACAATGCCTCTACCTAAGCTCTGGTGTGAACCAGGTCCCTTTGAATCAGGGACTGAATGCAATCTGAATCTATCATGGCCCAGTGTATACCCCCTTTGCATTTTTATCAGAACACTGTTTGGTGCCCTCCTGACTGGGAAAAGGTGTTGGAAGTGACCTGCACCACCTATGAGGGCACTTATTTTTAGAAGTGACAGGGTCACACCATACTTGCAACACTTCTGCCCCAGGCAGGGTGGGTGCAGTTCCAGCAGGCAACAGGACTAATGGCAGTAAAGCAGGGACAGTGACTTGAGGTCCAGTCCATGGTATCAGATGGGTAGCCTGGTTTGCTTCAGTGTGTTCTTAGCCAAAGTGACGACCTGCTAAGAACCACCTGCCTTCGAGCTCACTGGCCTGTGACATCTCATTCACTCTGTTGTCTTTTTTGTTTGCAATCCCTCACAAACTGTCCAGCTGCCTTCCCTGATTGCAGCCATCACATAGCCGCATCTTTCAGCTGCTGGACGTAGGCAAAAGGGTGATTGGCAGGCCCCAGCTCGGTGCTCATGAAGTGATGAGGATTTTCAAACATGTCCAAAAAGGACTGTGGATCATCCGTGACAGTCATTTTGTGTTTCAAATTTATACTCAAATGTCTTTACTTGCTAGAAAAATACTCTTATGTATGACAAACTTCCGATGCTGTCACACTGAAATGTGTCACATTTTAATACAAGACAAAATAAAGTCAATGCAAATTGCAGTTTTTAAATGATGATTTCATTTATTAAGGGAAAAAACTATCCAAAGCTTCCTGGCACTGTGTGAAAAAGTAATCCCCCTCATTAAATCACAAATTAACTGTGTATAACTGCATTTTATGGAAAGCCAACTTCAATTTCACTAGTGACACCCAGGCCTGATTATTGTCAGACCCACTGATTCACGAAATCACTTAAATAGAACCTGTCTGACAAAGAGAAAGAGCCCAAAAAAGGACACATCATTTCAAGATCTAAACAGAAAAGAAACAAAAACATCTATCAGTCTGGAAAGTACTACAAATTAATTTATGGTTAAAATTTTATTTGTGAAGAAGTTCATGAAGTCATTACTAGTTAACGTTAAAGGAATGGTTGGCTCAACAGTGCTCTGACATTTT
>VUQG01024700.1:0-14906 GCA_015106755.1 Etia nguti | reverse complement strand
AACTAGCTCCTTCCAATACAGAAAAGTAGTGGCTTTCCCCTGCCCCCCTCCCATATGGCTAAGCTCTTCGCCCTCTTTAAGGTTGAGTCAGGACCCCCTAAAGAGGAAGCTCAGTCCTGCTGATAGTATCCTCGATCAGTCATGACCCACAGCTTGTGGTCAAACATGAGGATAGGAGCTGACCAATAAATCGACAGCTTTGCCTTCATGCTTTTAACCACAGAGACTAGGCCAGTGATTGATCGCATCAGTACTAATCCATCTGTCAACCTCCTGCTCCTCTCTTCCCTCACTCATGAACAAGACCGCAAAACTATTGGAATGTTTAAAAGTCCATCCCAGGTCACATTCTAAATGGGCTAATGTTCATAACATTAACATTAATTAATAACACGTGTATGAACAGATTCGGTATCAATAAATAATTTTAGCTTTTAGTGTGTCTTTCAAGTCATGGACTTAATGACCCTACCTTAAACCTAACCTTTCCACATAACTCATCTTTTTACGCCATCTTTTTACTATGGCAGAAAAATGTAAAACTGAGATAATCATTCAGAACCCAGGATTTTGAATAAGTTTTACTGTTTTAGGACCATATCCCAACATATTTTTTCCCAAAATAACTTATAAAATTATGGTCTGGGACAGAAAAGAATAAATAAGTAATCGTTCTCATTCATTTTCACCATTCTGTAGCTGAAATAATGACATAGACTGAAATAAATAAGTTAATTCTTTTACTCCCACATCAGCGAAACCGGCTTATGCCACAGTGGTTCATAAAGGCCATGGCATTCATGCTGGTAGGGTAAACTTGGCCTTCTCCAGACACCTGAGGCTGGTGCCTGCATGTTATTGACAGTGCCGGTCCACACGGGAGTAAATATCACAAGTGTGAATCCACCTGGGGGCTGCTGATCTCACATTACCTTATTCTTTTCTTCACAGTGAATCAATTAGAGTCCTTCCCTATTTTTCACGTGTTCTCAGGAACAATGCTGCTCTGAGGGCTTTCTGTTGTCAAGTTATCTGTTTGTGTTTTAAGGTGAGCCACGTGTCACATGCCTGCGGGAGTCATATACTGATGCTAAATGCAACAAACAGCACGATGAAATGGCATAGAAGAACAAGTGATGGAAAATGTGCAGAAATGTAGAGTGCTAAGATTAATAACTAAGAGAAGCAGACAGTTATCTTTTAGGCTTTGTGTCTTTGAGTGATTTTTTTTTTATTCTTTAAATTAGCATAAAGGTACTTAAAGTTAACATGGAAGAAACAAGAAAAACACTAAAGGAGAAACATTTCTTAATCACTAATGTCTTTGCAGTTTGGAGGTTCTTTCATGTCTCCTTTGCTATATAGTAAAATCTACACAAACCATAGAATACCTTACTTGATTACCTGAATAATGCACATATTCTTCGACTTTCTTTCTACAACCTTTCAGTCAAGGACTACAAGCACTTCTTTCATTAAATAATTTAATGATAGATAAAAACATGAGCTTTGTTTTTAAAGAAAACTCCTCAGAAGTCCAAGAAGATACGGAGAACGTAGACAGCATGCTGCTGGAAACATATTCCCTCTCACCCACCTGATGCGACAATGATCCCCGGCGCAGAGTCCCTGCTGGCTATGTTTCCAGATGTGTAGGGATTTGCAGACACGTGAAGATGGAGATGTAATGAACAGTACGGCTACAGAGGGGAAAAAAAGAGAAATCAAAAACTCAATTATTGAAACTTTCAAGTCGTGCCAGCAGCATCAGTAAAAAAATATAAGCCTCCAAAAGATGCTTCTGAGCAAAACTGCTATTGCCCCAACTTGGATCGGCAACCCTCCCAAGTCTTAAGTTTTATCACAAACACCATTTCCCCATTGACTGGCCTCACCATTAATTTTGATTGGGTTAACCTTTACAGACACAATTCTCATTACGACCCAGCAAAATGCCACTGGTGCAGGCCATGTTGTGACGGGCTGTTTAGAGGTTTATTAAAACTCTGACATTTCCTGACAAATGACTGTATAATATGGGTGGAAGGAGAGGCATGCCACTGAATGGCTAATTGGTTTATCAAAAAAGGTGATTATTTCTGTACATACAGTCATTTCAAGAGGACATATGCGAAGGTGTGCTACAGTGACACCAACTGTCAAACCGTGGTCATCTAGCGACACGTATTAGTAGAAGGTGATTAAAGTGAGCCTTGCTCATCCGAAACTTGTACTGATGAAAAGTGTCTAAGCCTCGTTCTTTGACACTTATATTTTTTGTTGCTGCCACAGACACTATAACAGATGGCTGTAGCTCCTCCTCGCCGTGACACATCTATGGCATCTAAACGAAGTATTTTCTAAGCCTCACAATTAGCATTTATCTGCTACCATGCTACACTGAACAGGTGCAATGGAGGGGCACAGATACCTGCTGGAAATGATTGTAGACTAATAAAATACTAGAATTTCCCTAACTGAACTAAAGCACAATTTGGTCTGTATCACACAGTAGGTCATACTTTTCTCAGGTCACTTGATTTTATTAATCTTCTAAACGGCATCGAAACCAAAAACATGGTGGAGTGGTGATCAGCTCCAGTTAGCAGTGATGAGGCCTGCCAGCATCAACCAGCCCTGGAGGTTGCCACTTGGTTGCTTTTTAAATAACACAACGTTGTTAAAATAACAATGTGAGCAAACGTGTGCACAGTCTTGTGCTTTCGAATCTCCCTCTTCTTAAATGATCACCCCCATTGTTGTCTGCAAGGCATATCTTTTGGCATTTCTTAGCACCTATCCGGTCTTTAAGCCTGACGTCATTAGCCGTTTGCGGGTCCAAACTCTCCTTCAGGTCCCAAAGTCAAACGAACACTGCAGCATTACTGATAGTTTAAAAACTGTCTAAATTCTTTCATCTTTAATAAAACGATCAGTGTGGCTGCTCTACCAGGTGTAACAATTAAGTTTAACATCCAGGCATCCATGAAAACAGAATTAATGAAGTTTAACGGAGTTAGAAGTTAACAGGGAGTTAGCTTGCTAGGTATATCATCTTTAGATGGAAACATGTTCTGACTGAGGGATTTCTGAAAAATTAAGACGTACAGCTCTGCTATCACGTCCGACATAAATGAAGACAGAAAACTAAACAGCAGTGATGTTTGTAGGGTTACTGAAGTTGAACTAGTTGGTATATAATGATGTGCTACGTAGTGGCTAGCTACACAGCTATGGTTAGCATAATATAAACACATTAGCACAGTGAAGCTGGAGGATGAACGCTAATTTTTTCCACTCGATAAAAGTTAGCGTGAGGATACAATCGCATGGCAGGATGCTGTAAACGGACCAAACTTCAGTCAGGAAAACAACTAAGATAATCCATCCACAATACCAGGTTAGTCATTAATATACTGCTGCATGGGCTGGGCTGTAGTTACATTGTAAGTTTTTAAAAACTGTATCTTGTTCTATTTAATCTGAACAAGAACCCCAAAAAAAGCTCAAAGCATTAAAACATGTTAAAAACACAACAGCCTTAATAAACGGAAAGTTGTTTGGACCCGGAAGCAGGGTTCATACCTTATCATTTAAAAACCGGAAACGCAATCTGTACTCCATCCACTGACTGACTTCATCTTTCGCTTCTGTATAAATGTGTTGCTTTGCTATGCTTCTGGCAGAAGTGGTTCTAGCATCTATGGTTGCTAGAGTATTGAAATTACTCTACAAATGCTCAGGACTTTCGTGTTTTCTTTACCTGGTTTTGCAACATTTCAGTTAACAGAGAAATACACAAAGAGGTAAAGTATTGAAAAGCAAATGGCCTACAAGAAATAAGTGGTTTCCAGTTTCAAGGGTAGGTTGTTTACTTGGAATTCTGAACTTTACTAGTGCGTGAAAACTCCACTAGAATATGAGAAGCCTCCAACTTTCTAGAGGCTCTCAGGAAGAAAGGCAGATAAAAAAAAAGCTTTCTGTCTGACAACTCTTTCTCTCTGTGTTTCTTTAAATGGGAGGTCAGCTTATTGGACTGAATCAAAATGGCTGACCTTTCAGCTGAGCAGCCTCAGAGCACTCAGCTTTGACGGGCGCTGCTCTTTCCGAGCTCGGGCTCTCGTTGCTGCTGGGATCAGTCAACTCCTGTCAAGGCCTCTCTTTGATGGAAGCGCACACATATAAAAACATGTATGAACGCATCTCGCTGGCAGATGCAAAGAAACTCACCAGCACACAGTGAACGCTGTTGCCTCTCAGGTCTTTGCTCGGCGCCTGCAGTAACCTCCAGTCTCTGCCTCTGTTGTAGGTGATGTACGTCTTCACTTGGTTGTCCGTCCTTTTGTTGGCGAGGAACATTCCTTTTATTCCCGCTACCTGGAGAATCAGAACGATTCATGGCTTTATGTGAAACTTGGACAGACTTTATTTCACCAAAAAATATGACTGTTTTCCTATTTTCAAGTCCGTTGCAGAAAACGATCGCAACGCATTGCAAAAGCAAATCAGACACTTCAAGTAAACGCAGCCTACTTCTGCATTCCCAACAAAAACCAAACACAGCCACAAACCCTGAGTGGGAAATGATCGACTGTCTGGAGACTTGTGAATAATCGATGTGTGTCTTAAATGAATCTGACTCCTTGTTGGAGACCTGCAGGATGGCTCAGGGATACTGAATTGAGTCTGTGACAGTGGCATCAGGCAATGAAACTCCCCTTTAGTAATTGACAGATACTTCAATCTCGCTCGGAGGAGAGATTTAGCACATCGTACGTTTCGGGTGGCGACCCCAATCAAGACAGTAGATTCGATTCTATTGCTCGGGCCACAGCAGACATGAGCGGCATCACCAACGGCTTAATTATTAGATTCACAGATATAGTTCTATTCTACGTTCGACTTAAAAGCATCACAAGTTCCCAGAGCCTCAACACTGGCTCATAGCACACTTTTTGTTTTTGGATTCGGTATGTTGTGTGAAGTGATCTGCAGTTATTAATCAAAGGAAGAAATAATCTCAGGCTCCTAAAAATCTATATCGCTGGCACAATGCCCTTTTGCCTTTGTTGATGTCAGCACTTTGAAGCTGTTTCGTATTCACACAATGTGCTCTGAAGATTGTAGGCCTACAGCAGCAGGGTTCCTTTGCAAAATGACAAAGCAAGTACATTTCATCACGTCTGCCTCCTAGCTCCGAAGTATTGATCAGCGTTCATAATAAACCTGCAGGCCGCATGCTCATCGAGCAGGCCTGTTATTTAAAAACAGAGAATTGTCTAAAATGAATACTGCAGGCTCCAAAACTAAAGCAGAGTCACTGAGGTTTCTCCATTTGTGCGACTTTCCTGCTTCAGACACAGAGTTTATCTTCCTGTGGCTACAGCATCAGTGTTTTTTACCTCGTAGAGGTCGACCATGACGTTTCCCTCGGGGCCCATGCTGCTGACCACATTCTCCAGAGCCAGAGTGTAGTAGACCCCCGAAGTGTCTGACACATACAGGTTGTAGGTTTCATTCTGGTTCCACTCCCGCACAGCCGCGACGACACGGTTTTCATCCGTACTGATTACATGCAGATCCTGGTAGGAATAAAATGATATCACAGACCCTTGTTACCCCGCCGTGTTTATCTTTTCAACTTACGTTTGTGCTGTTCTGTATCATACAATAAAAAGTCTTGACAATAATAACAAATTGACAATCACCATATGGACAAAACACATTACACCTCAGCCATCGAAACCCATGCATGAAGCTCCTGGCACACCGTTTTTGTGCTGATATTAATACCAGAGGAGGTTTGGACCTCTGCAGTTACTGAGCATTTACAACTTTTATACCCTATGCACCTCAGCACTCACAGACCCTGCTCTATAACTTACATGGTCCGGCACTTCATGGGAGAGTTGCTGTAGTTCCTAAACAACTGCAATTTGCATTATTAGCACCTACAGCTGATGGTGGGATATCTATGAGCGAAGAAATGTCACAAACCGACTTGTGGCAACAATTTCATCCCATTACAGTTTCACACTGAAATTCAGTGAGATCTTTAGAACGATGCATGGAGACAGACTGCATGGGTCGATGCTGGACTTACACCTGTAGCAATGGGAACGCACACACCTGAATTCAAAGATTAAAAGGTATAATGTACAGTGTACAGTAACCTGGTATCTAGAACTGGCAAAAAAATGTTGATGTTGTCATTCAATTTTCTTTTCTTTATTTATTTGGTGTTAAAAGCAATGTGTCAATTTGGTGATGGGTTCTGGTATAGCACCATATGGCCCTGTGTCACTTCTACAACTATAACTACAATGGGAAACACCCACGACTTACAGATGGTTGTTTTAATACCAAAGTGTTGGAATTGCAATAGAAACAATCATAATCAATTAAAAATCCGTCTCTTTATAAAACAATTTAAATGTTTGTTAATATCTCGATAGAGACGACAAACAGTTTGTATTCACTGTATCTATTGTCAACAATAAGCTTCTGTTCAGTGTGCTCTAGACTCCTCTGTGCATTTTGCATATTGATATTTTTGTTCATTGCTTTTATTCAATAAAAGTCAACATCCCCTGTTTAGGTGGGCTCTCAATATCATCATCAGTTTAAAATTACACATTAAAAGAGCATTCATTTACTCTAATTTGTAATGGAAATTTGTAAAAGCTTTAATTTGCTTTTTTGAGGCAACATGATCTCTTCTATGCTAATAGAAAATTTTTTTTTTAGTGTATACATATTGTTCCCACACTCCTGCTGGGCTTAATCATATTCATTAATCAGAATCGCTTCATGTTTAGTATTCATGTATTTCGACTTAGAGGATACAGCAATCATTAAGACTACGTCGGGCTTATTGGGCAGAATTATGCAGCTGAGGCCATGCTGTTTAGTTGTGTGCTTCATCTACCTCTGACTGTGCCAGCAACACCTTGCAGTGAGCTGGCAGCAACCTGGGTGCCCAGAGCTTGATTGAATAAAACATGTTTAATTGTCAATGGGGACGTGACAAGCGAGGCCACGCGCACATGGAGCAGCACGGAATAACAATTCTGGAAACACTGCGAGAGCTACTTCTGCCCTTGATTTGCCCATAAATAACAGAGAGGGCACACAACGGAGCCAGCACGATCTGGATCTGGGAAGTTTCGCCTTCGTATTGAACAAAGCTCAAAGCCTATTTTTTTCCCTTAGAAATGAGAAAAAAGAAAGAAGCCAACAAGGTATATTTGTTACCTTGGGCAGTGTGTACTTGGGCAGCTTCATAGGGGTGAAGACATCTCTTTTAGCTGACACGTAGTAGATTGGCCTCCCCCCAGTTGACACCTTAAGGTGAGCGAAAAAATTTGTAGACATAAATAAAGCAGATAAAGGATGTTCACACCGCAGACACACGTATAGCTCAACTAATAGCATCTCTCTGTAAGAATGACCTTGAAAAATTCCCCAGAAAACCCAACATCTTTTCTCCTCCACACACGTTTCTGTAATATTTCTCACTGAGCAAACTGGAATATTACCTACCTGGACAAACACATACTCATCTTGCACCACCAGAGAATTGGGGTCAATGTAGCCGGGGAATGGTTTGCCCTTATTGGCGTCGGTGCAGTTCTGCAGCTTGCAGGTGACATACAGCGCCTCTGCTCCCACACACACACACAGACACACACACACAGACACACACACACGTCAGGCCCTGGCATCAGCAATGGTATTAGCCAATGAAGAAAGGCAGCCTTCACCCAGAGCCAAGCAGCCTCTTTTGGCCCCTACATTACTCGTGTCAATAAAGTGGTCCCAGTAAGGGAGGAGCTGGGTGGAGGGGAAGACAGATGACCAGAGAAGCCAATTGCTTTCTTTGCCTTCAATCGCAGCGCTGGGAGAGAGCCTGTCCCCACACGTTAGCCTCTGCCAAATATGTGTCGGCTCCCCCCACGCGCGCATGATCAATAGTGATAGTCTCTGGCTGTGTGACTGTAACATCTGACACGATTGATGTTTGCTATGCACGTTTGGATGATTGGCTTTCCTTTATTGTATTGGCCTCAAAGAGGTGCCATACAAACTCTGTGAGATTAAAAAACTAACTATAATCATTTAAGTGTTAAAGGGAGACTAAAAGAGTGGTTAAAACTGAAGTGGCAAAGGCTAATATATCCTGACTTTAAGTTCTTAGTAACACCAATAAAGCTAGACTTAACTATTTAAGGCATCGTGGGTTTTTTTAATAAGTTCTCCTTTAAAAAAGAATTTTATCCATGAATTATTTTTATTACAGAAACAGGATTAAAGAAAAATAGCTCCAGCAAAAATGTAAAATGCAGGTATAAATAAGCATCAGTTTGTCTGACAGATTGTGGAATAAGAACAGACTCTTTACTAGTTTTTATACAAAGGTTTCCCCCATTTTTCCACTTTGGACTGAAAATGAAAAACCAATGACAGTCCACCCAAAAGTATATTTACATGAAACAGGAAGAGAACAAGAGTTGTTTCAGTTTAGAAAAATAGGAAATAACAGGCCAATCTATCTCACGTTTCAAAAAAGTTGGTTTTTATTTTTACTTTTTTGTAAAAATGTGATTTGCTTGGCTTAAACTCAAATAGATCCGCCTAGATGGCAGTGATGCAAGTTGTAGAAAGAAGGGAGGAGGAGTCTGTGTTTATTAATACAAATCACAGATCGTCTTCTGTGAAAATAAAATAGCAAGATAAAATTTCAGAAAGCTATCACAATGATAGTTTTCTCAACAACAGATATGTACAAATAAATCAAGTCATATCTCATTTACTCAGAGTTACTTTTTGGGGTTCAGTACTGAGCCCTAAAATCTTATGTACATAGATTATACCTCCAGTGTCTTTAAAACTATTCAAATGTACTTTACTCTTGTTTTAGAACATGCTGTTTAAAAGAGTAGATGCTGTAAGTTTCCGTCTATACTTTAATTCAATCCTTTGCTGTATTTATTTTTATTGGAGTTTTGGGTTGCTGCTGAAAATTGTCAAAATTTGAAGAAAAATATTAAAAGTGTAAGAAAAAGAAGTCGCTTCCAGAAAAAGTAAAATTAGACAAGAGAAAATGAACCTCAAATATCCCAGTGTTCATTGTCATTCAGGACGAAGAGTGTTTCTTTATACTTAAAAGAGCCCCCCTGAGCTAAATCACTTGCTTTTAAAAGCATTCTAATATATGCATTACTTTTCCCTCCGTTGTCATTGTGTGTCCCCCGACTCGGCCATTTCCGCTGTCCCTTCGTATTACCCTTCAACGGAATTGTCCACACAACTCCCAATTCTTCTCTACTTTAGCACAATGTTCACGATACAGTACAAAGACGGTGGAAAATGGAGCACCGGACTCGGAATTCAATTACTCACGTCCTTCAGTGATGCTGGTTTCCAGGTGAATTAAGCCCGGCTCTTTGTCCAAACCCATTTTCGACCTGAAAGGCAGACAAATGTGTTTCAGGAACATCACTATTGGTCTTTTGCCTTCGGGCAGATGTCACCTATGGCAGCTGCTGTCTAACCTGAGAGATTGCGCGTTGCAAAGTCAGACATATTTATGACGACGGAGAGGTTAAGTCAAGCGCTATGACAGTTGTGGTAAACATCAGCAGGAGCTGGCTGCAGGAATTACCTCGTCTATGTCTTCACTGTGAAAGGCAGTTTAACTTGTAAAGGGAAAAAGAGGGCCTCGGGTTTACTATGCGATCTAAATGTTCAGAGTCCCCACAAGGTCCTTTTTCGCCCAGAAAAATGGAGGAAGATGTTTCCTGGCATCATTAGGAGAGGAAAAGCCATTGATTTTTCGCACTACAGTAGGGATGCCCGCAGATGGAATAGCATATAATCATTACGGCATTAAATATGTATTAAAAAGACTGGGGGATCAGAGGAGAAGCAAAGGCAGCGCACACAGAGGGGAGAGAACGGGGGAGGTGGGGCGAGAGAAACGGGGGAGAGAAACCGAGAAAGAGGCTGTGTCAACAGGTAACGCGCACACAGAAACGAGGAGGGAAATAAGGGGAGTCTGTGCAAAGCGAATGAGAATCAGACACAATGAGAGGCAGAGACCACTATATCGTCTAATCATTATTATACTTATTGGTAGTATTGGTAATTTCCCAGCTGTGAATAGCATGGCCTAGTTATCTGAGCCACATTTCCATTTTCACTGAATAATCCATTCAGGTACCCAGGAACAGTGTGAGACGGGCACAGAAGAAGACATGGTTTGTTTAAACTTGTGTATTTTCAGTGATGGCACACCTACTGTGGGGTGTCTGTATGTATGACATTAGTCTGAACATCTGTGTGGCCTCTGAAGAGACTCAGAACAGGCATGCATAAAAACGAGACGCAGCCGTCGCTTGCATAAATATATCGCATACAGGCAGCTCCGCACGCTTTTCACATTTCTAATGTCACAGGCAAATTGCACACGTTAAGCTCACAAACTTATTAAATGTGGCCAAAGTTAGCGCGGCGTGTGGCCAAGTGCTGCTCAGGTTTACCAAAACACGAAATGAGATTACACTCTTGGCGGCTATGTATATAACAGATATAAGCTCCCTCTGCAGCCTCATTACTGGGACTACCACCACACCTACTGCACAGTGAGCGTCCCAAAATAGAACTCTGACAGCTTCTGCAGCATCAGCCCTTCAGGCTCCCTTCACTCCTGGCTGCCCAGCTCGTTACTACCCGACAGTTCCTCTGCAGTTAGTCGAGGTGAAAGCTTTTTGTTATGTGTTAGTTACCGCACAGAGGGCGGACGTGCTAGATAACACCGAGTTGGACAGCAACTGTGCGGCGGTGGCAGTGAGGCAGCGAGGGAAGGCCAGGGAACATTGTAACAATTATGAGAAGATGAAGCAATGCAGCAAAGTTCAGATGACAACTTGTGTTGCTTTTTAAGGTCCGCTGACAGAAATCAGTAGATTATTTCAGTTTATTTCATCCCAACTTTCAGATTCACTCCAAACTGGTTCCGAAGCCTTTTCTCATGACTGAACTCTTTCGGTCACACGGAGGACAATTGGGCACGTCAGACACATGAATAATGGAAATCTTAAAAACCTCTCTGGCTCATCTGCTCCTTACCTCGAGAAGAAGCAATGACGTAGAGTGTAAAGGACACTTAATGTATATATATATATTTGAGTTTTAGAGTTTAGGTTTCTTTCTTTCAAAATGTATTTTAAGTTATTGGAGGTTTTGTAGTGTTTGCATGTGTGCATTTCTTTCCGACTGTAAAAACAAAAGCCCAACAAATTTTAAATGAGTTCCGATGTCGAGTGGGGTCATGTTCAAATTTAGTGGATGTCCTCCAAGGTCTTCAAGGTCAACTTTATGTTTTATTGGCTAAAAGCATTAACACTTAGAAACCATGACCATGTCTTAATGCATGCTCAATCATCCAGGGAAGGAAATCCCAAAAAGTGGATTTTGTTCCTCTTCCCTCGCCGTCGGTCTTCCTTTGTCACGCTGTCCATATTGATGTCTGTTTCTCTTGATCTGTTTTTTCCTGTGTTTCCTAAATATGTTCAAGATGTTTGGATTCTCTAGATTGGTGCACTGTTTTCTTTTGGATTTTGGACTTTGTGATTTTTCGGCCGAGAAATGTTAGAGCTTGTTTGAAATGTATTCCTTTCTCAAAAGACCTAATTTTGGGTCTGCAAAACTTTTAGACACAGTGGTTTGCTAACACTTGTAAAACTAAAGAGTAATCGAGCAGCAGGTTGGTGTCGATACCCTACTTTTCTATACAGCTTTAAAAAATGTACGACAGATTAAATTGTGAAAATGGTAGGAAGTATTTTGGTTTAACTCAGTTTTATTTATACAGCACCAAATCACAAGGTCTCGAGGACTGCTGTAGTTTTGGATTAATTCTATTTTTCCTCAAAAATGCCTCGACTATGTTATTTGAAAGTTGACTGCTTTTTTTCTTTTTCACATGCCTATTTAAAAAAAAATGTAATCATGTACAGTAATGTGTAAAAAGTTTTTTTAAGGATGTATGCATCCCAACAAATTCACAAGAACTACATCTCCGACTCTGCAGGACTCAGTCAGCATGTTAAATGCTTAGATATGCAAAACTGACTCTGAACAAACCACAAATCTTCAGGCAAGGCCAAAGTGGAGATGTTTGGCCATAATGCATGGCGCAATATTTGGTGAAAATCAAACACAGCATATCAGCACAAACACCTCAAACCAACTGTCAGCACGATGGAGGAGGGCTGATGATTTGGGCTTGTTTTGCAGCCACAGGACATTGGGCAGCTTGCAATTATTAAGTCAGTCAAAAACTCGTCATACTGAAGTATCCCTGAGTCAAATGTGAGAAAAATAAAGCTTGACTGAAAAAGGATTACGCAAGAGCTAAATCAACAGACCTTAATCTGACTGAGGTGAGAGCTGTGCATAAACATATACCTGCAAACCTCAATGAAATGAAGCAAGGTTACAGAAGAGTGGGCCAGAATTCCTCCACAATGACGTGAGAGACTTATAAAGTCACACAGAAAATGAATACTACAAGTTATTACAGCTAAAGGTGATTCTACAAACTACTGAGTCATGTAGTGCAATAGGACTGCATAAGACTTTCCTTTTCAGATGACGGTGTGTCACTGTAACGTAGAGGGCAGACAACATGCTTGAGCACAGTTGGACAGCAATTATATGGTTGGTGTGGGAGAGAAGGATTTTCACAATTTCACAGACATTAAACAATTGCTAAATATGGATGAGCTGCATATTTTTCTCCTAGAATTTGAATAATGTTATCAGCTTGGCTGGTTTGAAAAAAATAATATATTTTTTAAAATTTACAAACACTATAAATTAAGAAATACTTGGGCTCGGTTGGATGCGTTGTGCAAAGCAATGCTGTAATTTGTAAAGAACAAAAACCGGTGCTGCATCCTTTTTAGAACTTTTCTACAATATCGAGTGCACCGTACGTACCAGTAGAAACGATTGGGAGCCACTCGCTCGTGCACCAGCTGCCACCTCCGTCCAAACTCCACCGAGCTGTAGAGCTGTAGAAAGACAACCAGACATGAGTATTTCTTCACATACAGCTTAACACCTGATAAAATTGACCGTTTTATATAACACTAGCCGTTTTCAGACCACGAGCCGTGTTTACTCTGGTAATGATATGCATTTGCCCAGCACTTTACTGTGGGTTTGTTTTCACACCTTGATTTATTCGTCAATTTAACAGCAGCAGCGTAACGAGGAGTGGGAGACGAGCTTTCTCACAATATCTCACACACATATTTGGCTTGATTCGAAGGTACTAAATTAGATTAGAATTTACATAATATTCAAACACTGCAAATGAATAACATGGCTTAAGAACATCTAGCAACGTAATCACTGTCTGTCTTCCCACACGACTGTGCGTTACTAGAAAACTCTTACAGAGAATTTCTGCCATGAAGCCATTAACACAATGAAAAACACGATAAGAATGAAATGTGTAGGGTGCAGCTTTTCATACACTACAGAAATGTGCCTCGCTGTAACAAGCCTGCAAATTGGAGCGAGATATGAGATATGAGGAGCCAAAGCATAGTGGGTGGTCTCCATACAGACGTTATTCACTGGTGGGTAAATCGCTGGAATGCTGAGATTTTATCGTTTACACAGTAAGCAGAGAATACATGTGAAAATCTCTGTGTAATGCATCCAGCTGTCCACAAAGGAACCCTCGAGTGTCTCCATTCGTTCCAGACTCACATCCACTGAGAACTGAGAGACTTCAGCTTATTCAAGTTGTATTCTTCAAGCAATTATGGAATTACTGAAAGACTAATTGACTAATTATCTGTCTTCAAGATACAACGTATTACACTGAATTTGTGATCTCGGCACACTGATATTGTAGATTTTATTCATAAAATTAATGATCTGTTCTTCAGGAATAACAGTAGTAATAGTAACAGTAATAACAGTAGTAGCAGTGTGTGTTTGTATTTTTCTTTTAAAAATCCCCACTCGCTCGTCTTTACCAGCAGAATACGTTCAAAACCTTTCAAGCTGTCACGTTTACAGACAGAAAGATGACAAGCGCACTCGCACATGCTACCAAAAACATAAATAATGGGATTTTATTATACCATACCGCTGTGTTAACCAAGAATCTATCTGCAAAAGGAAGTTATTAACGTTCTAATCGTTTTGGCCAAATGGTATTTCATAATTAATTTGATTGTTTTTAATTTGTTTTTTGTTTTTTTCATATTCAGTTTCATATTTCATAATGATGTTTTTATGTTATAATCTTTTTCATGACAGTAATGTTGTCTGGATCTGCTGCAGATGATGAGTTTGAGACAGGCAGGAGGGAAGTGATGGAACGGTGGGACTACATAACTCATCAAGAAGACACTCACATTTAGGGCGCAATTTGTATTAGACATGGTTTTTATGTAATACAGTCTTTTTAAATCCATATTCTTTAAAAGTATGTACAATGTATTATGTAGTAAAACTGGATATAAAATGCTTAAATATTAATCTCCAAAAGTTGATTCTGTTCATCTGGACGTAGCGTTTTGTGGGAGAAACGTTTCGTCACTCATCCAAGTGACTTCTTCAGTCTCAGCTGACTGCAGGTTTCCCCAATCTTATAAACAGTATATTTGCATAACGACTGAAACCAGCCCACTGAAGGAACAATGGGCTGGGAGGTCAGTTCCTTAATCTTAATTATGCAAATTCTCATGACCATTGATCAACAACCACTGACCAAAACCCACTGATCAAAGACCACTGATCAATGGCCATGAGTACCATTCACAGAGAGTTGGGGAATGGCTGCAATCACAGCATTGTAAGATGGCGAAAGATGTACCCTT
>VUQG01024699.1:0-11256 GCA_015106755.1 Etia nguti | reverse complement strand
TTATTATTATATTTACATGCTTCCACCTCCCGTTTCTGGTCTGTGACAACTCGTACTTTTCGACTCTCCTTTTTCTCCCTCCCTCGCGCTCACAGACACATAACGGGTATGACAGTCCATTCTCCCTGCAGCACGGACTACACTGCCCATGAGGCTACATTCTTTAGGGCTATGCCTGTAACACTCTGCCTGTTGCCTTCATATTAAATTATTTTTTGAATAATAATTTTTAAAAATATTTCTTCACGTCATTATGCGGGCCGCAAGAAGAGGTGACATGGGCCGCGAGATTGAGACCCAGGCATTAGAGCCTCTTAATGCGTGTTTTGTTTGGGTTTCCACCGGCGTGGAATTACCAAAAATAGAGAGGGCGTAGCCTAACATATGAAACAGGAAAAGACTGCCGTGTAATCCATTTATTTCAACAAAGTAACTGTATTCTGAATATCACCTTTTTAAACGGTAACTGTAACGGAATACAGTTACTCATATTTTTCTATTTTAAATACGTAACGCTGGTACGTGTATTCCGTTACTCCCCAACACTGGTCTTAAACTACACACTCTCAGATATTTGTCTTTTTGCACAGTTGTGCATTAGGGCCTCTCACTCCTTTTTATGTGTTTGTTAGAGCCAGTTTGTGCTGCCCTCTGAAGGGAGTAGTTAACAGCATGTTAGGGGATTGTGTCCTTGCAATCTCTCACACTGAATACCCTATCTTTCTAAGCACAACATGGGTCTCTAATGGGGCTCCAAAAACGTTCTTTCTAACTAGCCATTTCAGCTATGCAACACAATAGTAAAAGGGTTTTCCAGTAATCAGTTCTACTAAGCACTTTGCTGTCAGACTGGAGACTTACTTGGCACTGATTTGGCATATAAATAAACTGAATTGAATTCAAACCGTTTGTTTATAAAGGGTAGCCAATCAAAACAAAGGGAGGGGTAAGTAGACTAAAACTCCCTGTTTTAGCAAGGAGCCATCTGGCAGCAAGGCCAGATATATAAATAAGGATAATTCTGCACCATGCATCATGTGATGTGTCTGTGTTAGCATAGTTGTACTTTTTTTCCTACTCTACTGCATGTTTAAACTAATGACCTTCTTTAAAAAATGGCTTGGAAGTGAATAAAGTGACTCAATTCAGCTCTGATCAAGTCTGTAAAGTCATATTGTTGTTTCTTTTAAACTTAATAGAAGTGTGAGGGTCCTTGGCCCAGATAGAAAGCATTAATATATTATGTATTTAGATGGCAGGGGAAACCAAAGAGCCTGGAAAAGAGCCACATTACATACAGGCAAATGCCACAGAAGGGCACTGCTAGGGCACTACTTTTGAACCTGGGTCCCTGTTGCTGTGAAGCAGCAGTTCTAATCACTGCACTAAAGTGCAGTAGCTGCCTTATTTTTGATGTCTTCCCTTATTTTTGATGTGTAATTTATGGCGAAATCACAAATTGTTTCCCACATTCTGAAATAAATCACAGAACAGTTTTCATGCACAGTCATTTTTTTCTAACACACTACATTCATAACAATTTGATTACCATCATAATGTTGGTCCACTGCATAATGAGGATTTGCACTATAATATCCTAGGTGTTGCTGTTCCAGCTCCTGTCACCTCCTATCCTCCTCCCTCCTCCCAAATGGGGGTCAGCATGCTGAGGGCAGCAGTTTCAAGATGTCCCGTGAGCGCATGGGTAAACCTGGCTCTATATATATGCAAATCCCATTCATTCCACTTCCAGAGCGTAATTGACAATCTATGAGGGTTATTGATCTACACGAGAATGTCTCTATATACATCTGACTCTGAGGACATGGCATGTTTGTTTATGCATGTCTGCAGATAGACTTTGGATTAAATTAAAGATGAGGGACAAAGACCCTGAGTTCAGCGTGTTGCACAACTGTTAACTGTGTGATAGCAGCCTTGAGGGCTCAGGTAAAGGTTATTGATGTTATAGGTGAAGTTTCCTGGCTGTTGTCTCATTGTGACCTTGCTTGAACTAAAACACCCTGTGTGATCACAAATGTTCATAAAGTAGCATAAAGTTCCACAAGAAAAGAAAGAGAAACAAAAAGCAAATAAAGACTTAAAATGCAACACATGGAGTAAAGTCCATCCTTCTAAAACTCCTAGAAATGTACTGGCATAGTGTTTCTTCTAGTCCTTTCAAATTTTGAGACTTCCTACTTTCATTCCTGTGAAGTGGTTGGATTACGTGCACCTTTAAATTGTCATTCAAAGGTTTAGAAAAAACATTGTTACTTTCTTTTCCTCCCTTTTTTCTTTTTCTGTCTTTTTGCTCATTTTTTTTTCATGTGTAGCTCTGTGATAGACTATTGATCAGTATGTGTGAAGCCATGTAACTTGCCATGTGACAGCTGGTTTGGACTTTAGACTGATCATTGCCCTCATCTCTTCATATCTGTTTAATATTATTTTATTTTATTTGAGACTTGTTTGTTTTTTCTTGCTATTGTTTTGTTATTTTTCTCTCAATTCTTCTCTTTCCACTTATATACTTGATTACTTATACTTACTTATTACTTATACACTTGATTTGATATCTTAGTGGGGACATCTAATTGACATAATGTTTTCCCCTAGCCACTTACCCTAACTCTAACCATCAAAAATGAATGCCTAACCCTGACCCTTAGCCTAAACCTAACCATAACCTAACTGTAAACTTGACACTAAAACCACATTTTGAGTCTCAAAAATACCTTCAAACTCGTGGGGACGGGCATTTTGGGCTGCTGGTCTCCACAAGCATAGTAGCATGCCAATATTTGGTCATAAAATATCTAAACATGGTACACACACACACACACACACACACACATAAAAATAGGAAATAATCATTACCAAAAGCAGCATAATTATAACTAAACTTAAAACCTTGCCTTTATTACTTGTTATGATTCCTCGGGCCTCTTTGGTGTCTGTTTGTTTTGGCTGTCTCTCTCCTCTTCACTCCTCTTACCAGGGTGGCGCCTGGCTCCTGGTCACCACCTCGATCTCCACACCTGGTTGTCATCTCTCAACTGCTGCTCATCACTCAGCCACTACTTAAGGTCACAGCAGAGTGTTGTTTTTCGCCGGATCGTTGTACTTACCTCTGTTAGTGTAGCCCCGTTTCCCTTTCTCTGCACAGACCTTCTTGGACCCTCACCTATTTTTCCCTGTGGACCCTGTTTGAATGAGCGTGAGTGTGAGTGAATTAATAAATTGTCTTTGACTTGCGCTACTTTGAGTCCTGCATTTGAATCTTGCCAGACCTATTGTGACATTAGTACTACCCGTTTGTATTGAGGTGTACTGCAGTTCTGCATGTGGTTCTGTGAATAAGTAAAATTTGTGCAGTTCATGAATTTTACAGGACTTTCATGCTAGCTAGGGGTTTCTGCGCACAGCTGTTGAACTTCTGACTGCACATTCACCAATTCAACATGCATAAACACATGTAATGAATTGGTTTACTGAATGGTTTTGCAGACACACAACCGCTAACCATGTTATGTTAAGTTGTCTACCATTTTGGATATGTGACAATGTAGGATCAAGCGAATAAAGCCCCAGACTGGTCCCCGACCATCTGGTAACCATCAGTCGTGAAGGAAAAATTTGTATTCCCTGACTCGTAGTTTGAATGGAAATGATGGACTAGTCTACAAACACTGGCCAGTTATTCTTAAAGCTGTAGTGAACTGTGAAAAGTGTAACACTGAACAGAAATGGCGGTCATTTCTCTTTTAAAGTAAAAGTTTTATCTTTGGAAACACGTTGGCTTTTTTTTTGGTATTGATTCACCTTGTAAAAGCCAGGAAACCACAGGAACTACTGTCAACCAGTCAGGGACTACACATTTTTTCCGACCAACCAGTGGTCGTATCACATCCAGTATGGTAAACATGATGCATGACATATCGCCATCATCATCATCATCATCATCATCAGTGCAGATGAACACGTACTTCTGCTGCCTAAAATATATCTGCTGGTCCCTCTATTTCCATTGCATTGTGAAGATGGCATCCACTCAGTGTTACGCCACTCTGCAATACATACACTCTTTGCAGTGCCAATGCAACAATGTTCAGGTGTGCCTGGGTTTAACTGAGGCTTGACTACGCCTGGTTAGGTGTGGTTAAAGATGTGTGAAATTAGTTTTGGGGGACATCCCTTCTTGCCTTTAGTCTTTTTGGGTTGCCCCTGTTTTAGCAGAGCTTATTGAGGAAAATTAAAATAAAACCAATGTTTTGTTTTGTTTTGATTTTTTAAAATCAGGTGTCATTGTCTACATAGGCAGATTGTGTATATGTGGAGGTGGTTTTAGTAATTGCAGTTTAACCAACAATAGCTCCTCTCATTAAACTATACTCCTTTGGCTGTCATTATGTGCCTTGATCTTCCTTGTTTTGCTGTAAAGATAACAGCCATTAAAAATACCCATATAGTAACATATGCAGTATGTGAGTGTGTTTGCACATCTGTGCATTTACCACTCATCTTGCAGACCTGCCTCGTCAGCAAGAGCAGCTTCCTCATGTAGAACTGGGAAAGTAGATATTCATGCACACAAACAAAACTCTGTGTGCGCGTGTGTGTTCCCATGTGTGTGATCACATGAAGAAGTATTTACCAGTTGACCAGTGTCTCACTGACAGATTGAGATTGGTACGCTTTCGGCATACACAGGATTTATGGGTGCTTTGACGCCACTTTCCTCTTAAATCACAGCCGTGCTAGCAACGATGAGATGGCCTGGGAATCAGGTCCAATGGTCTGAGGCTCCCCTGGGGTTACAGTCACTGATTCTACCCTCTGCACTCCATTTCACACCCCCAACCAGCCTCTCATCCTCTTTTCCAACTCAGAGAGAAGAAAGAAGAAAGAGAAAACAATCCAAGATATATATATATATATATATATATTCTTTTAATTATATGTTCCATATGAAAAGAGGTCTGAATCAGTTAGCATTCATTTATTAAACCAAGGTACCAATTTCCTTTTGTCTGGAATTTCCACTATGACCAAGTGAGATTTATGTGTCTGTGATTATTATCATAATTTGTAAAGGTTTTCCTCCTGCTGCTCTCCTTCTATTTAGGTTTGATCTTCTCCCCCTTGATGGGCTGAAGATTGACCACCTACATCGATTTCACACCCAAAGCTTTGATAAAGAGAAGAAAAACAATCCGGTGGCCCACTTTTCTATGTTCAGTGTCTGTGAACACAAATGGCACAGGGGTAGATGAGGAGGATTTAGTAGCACGATGAAAAAGGGTGCAGTTAAATTATACACTCTTATGTAAATGGTTTGCATATGGAGCACAGACACAGTAATTCATTGTTCAAAGGTTAAACTGTTCTGGCCAATTATATGATTTCATTTGGTTAAGTGGTATTAGCATATATATATCTAGTTATATCTGTCTATAAGAGTAGACAAAGTGTCTTTGCAGTTACTTCTTTGAAAACAAATCAAGATTAATTTAGCTTACATGTAGGAAAACATACAAAGGAGCAAAACGTCTTCATGGGTCCTTTTGCTTTGAGATCAAATGCGCATCCTCAGGTAAGTTACATCAAAATTAAATTCAGACTAATGGAGTCTTTATAGTTGCCATCCTTTGTCTTTCTGGCAATATGACTGATATCTGAAGGTATCATAGCAGACTTGCCTTCAACATGAATTGAGATCAGGAAAAAAAAAAACATACATCACAGTTTTTGGATTTCCAGCTGAGATCACATGAAGTTAAAGTATTGTGTCACTCACATTTTGGATACGCCAACAAAACTAATGATAAGAGCATACTCACTCCAAACTCCAACAACCACGCCACACTGACTGGGACATGGTTAGCAAACTCTTCTTAGCATATTTTAATGCAAGTAGTATCCCATTAGTGCTGTTTTCCTATGTAAAATGGAATAAAATGTTCCAGAATCAATATTAGGCGGATTTAGGGGTAGGGGATGGCACCTCAGAGTGCCACACGCTGACTGCCATCAAATCGCATCCGTGCTGATGCAGTCATTTGTACATAAGGAGCCACAACCAACGTTGAGTGTCTAAATGAACATACTTTTCAGAACTCGAAACTCTTTTTAAATTGATCTGAGGAAATATTCTTTGAAAAACTGGATTTCTCATTTTCATGAGCATCAAACCAAAATCATCAAATTCATGATATTCATTTTTTGAGATGCACTTGTATATAGCAAACTTCAGTCGTTCCTTTTATTTACTTAACTTACAGTAAGAAAAGAAATGGCCTTAAGCAAAACAAAGGATTAAAAAAAGGGAAAAAGCCGTGACAAAGAGATGCAGAGAAATGTAAGGTGACACAGAGGTTAGATGTGGAGGGGTGAACCGAGGAAGGGGTGTGTGTGTGTGTTCAGGAGGAAAGCAGGTTGTTTATGGCGATCTTGTCACGTTTCGTCTCTCTGGGACAATCAGGAGATTAAGTGTTGAGGAGTGGCTAGAGAGCGGCTGCAGTCACATGCCATTACTCACTCTCTGCATCACAATTAGTGCAAATGGCGCATTACAGAGAAATTATCATCAATATGATATTAACAGACGCTGGCTAAACCAATCAGGAGGAAAGTGCTTATCCACTGTTAACCAAAGATGACTCTGAAGCCGCGGCGGCACAGAGGTGACACTCACATGGCCTCTGAGCTCTGGGATATTTGGTCTGATGGATTGATCGAGAAATGTTTTTTCAGCCTGCAGTTTGATTTCCATCTGTATCAGAATACATAAAGTGATACACAGTCATACTGGTAATGATGTCAATGACTGGAAAATGTTCCAGTTTTGAAAACTGTTCATGTTTTGTGGTTAAATGTGCGAAACTAACACATGGAAACATGCATAAACATGTTTCTTTATTCCCAATATTGATGCAGTTACTTATTGTCAGCAGATTAGACATGTGATCCTCCCATTTATGGACAGCTGACAAGAACTGACTGAGCAACAACAGCTGGTTATGCCAGCTAATGTTAGACTTGATGGTCCTAAAAAAAAATCACACTTTCCCTCTGGTAAACAATTTGATTACATTTTCATATTGTATAAGAGTTTATTCATCAGTCCAACACTGTTACAGCCACTTCAAATACAGTTTCACTAATGCCAGCTAACAGCACCTAACAAAGGCTAAAAGCAGTCTTACTGACAGAAGAGTTGAACAACTTACCTCAGTATCAACCAGTTTTATAACCTCCTCGGTTGCGGATGTACAGTCTAAATTTAAAGTTTTTGATATCTCTTGGCTGACTAAAACATGTTTTTACTACAGCAATGTAGCTAGGAATTAACACTTGAATTGGGAGGGGTAAGAAACATAACTCAGCTGACTGCAATCTACTGACATTTAGCTGTGACAATTTTATATACTATAATTTAAATGTTATTCTTTTTGGACACTTGAGGACAGTGTAACAAGCAGTAAAAGGAACACTGATATATTATCACCTTGCTGACGTGGTGAACTAGGACATTTACACATCCAGCAGATGCAACATTGCCTTAAAGTCATATTTTCTTTACCAGAGTGAAGATTAGCTCAATACTTATCATCTTTTAACTCTCATCTGATTTCCAGAACTTCCTCTGGAAAAAATATGGCTCCTCATACTGTGCAGTATTTTCATTTGCTATTTGCTAACTCAGGTATACAGTAGGTGTAGATTTTTGTGCTGAAAACAGCCTGCTAATAGCACTGATTAGAGCTTTGAAAGATAACTGGAACACCAAGGTTGCAGACTGTGAAAGCCAAGCAAGTTGAAAGATGCTAAAACACTCCATAGAGTTTTAAAGTGTTTAGTAAAAATTGTCTTGAATATCAAAACTGAAACATGTTTTGGAGTTTTAGCAACCTATTCAGGCAAAACTCAACATGCAGGATATGTATGTTTACAATCGAGATTTAGTTACATAATATGTTGAAGAGTTAAAACAGTTAAACCCACAAGCTTTTTGCCCTCTAGAGACGGTATCACAGGCATGCAAATGTTCCTCTTCTCCTCAGAACCCAGCACATGGACATATTAACAAAGAAGAAACTACATTCATTAAAAATTCCTATGTTGCCACATCTACTCCTTTTTACATACTGTTTATTGCTCATTTTACAAAGAGAGGGGTGGAATGGAATATTAATAAAAGCATTCTTTGTTTAGCAATCAATCACTGGATCCTACTTGTTATGCATGTTGACTTTACTTTCACACTAGTCAGCATACCTAATGCTGAAAGGCAAATACG
Organism: Etia nguti; assembly: GCA_015106755.1. Taxonomy (NCBI): domain Eukaryota; kingdom Metazoa; phylum Chordata; class Actinopteri; order Cichliformes; family Cichlidae; genus Etia; species Etia nguti. Next base: position 2,954 of record VUQG01024699.1, on the reverse strand, counting down.
TTTTTTCCAGAAACAGAACTCACAGGTCAGTGTTTGTTTGTTGTTTGTGTATTTTTAGCCCAGAACAAAACCATTTTTATTCTCTGCCCTTCCACAGAAGGGCAGTTCTTCTAGTTGCCACTGGAAAGTTGCCAAAAGCAAGTTAATCCCCAGTATATGAATGCAGCTTGCTAATCAAGCTAGCTAGCTTCAGTTTATGTTAGGTTCACTGGTAAGGCTGTAAGGTGTAAAGCCAAGTGTATCAGTGAATAATAATTGGATTGTTTCATCCAAAAGGTTAACTAATATGAAACCCCTATCAAGAGTACAGCAGCAGTAGTACCATGGAGTGGCAAGTTGCTGTTCCCCAAAAGTTACAATAAGATGATTTTGTGACAGCGTGTTATTGACATTCATGGTCACTAGTACTGCCTTTGAATAACTTTTTTTTGTTCCTGTTTCGGTTTAAAAGGTTAACAAGCAGCATGTTTATCACTAACAAATCAACCAGACTACGTTCTACATGATCTCATTAACAGTAGCAGGGGCAGATTTCACAGTTGGACTTTTGTCAAAATGTTCTCCATGATGATTCCCTTCAGTTCAGGGCACAATTTCACACTTTCTGATGAAATACTGTTGCAACCAAGTATTATCTTTGTCAGAATTAACCTGGATATTTCCGATCTGGGGAAAAATGAGTAGCAGTGAAAGAAGATTTTGAAAGCCAAACCCTTGGGAAAACTTGTCCACTCATCTGTCCTGTTGGTGACAAAAGTAGTGTCAGATAGCTTTTTGGAGTTTTTTGTATGATGAAATGTACAGCAACTCCTCACGCCAGTCAGGGTAGAAAAAAACCCAACCTGTGGCAATGTTGTTTTGGCATCTGATGGATGGATGGAATTTACAGGAGCCCAATTTAGAGACACAAAGATGTGCAAATTAAATATTACTGCAGAAAATGTCAGTGTTTTCCTTCTCCTGATAAGGCAGGTAAGAATAAACTGCTTGCTTAGCTTTTTTAGGTGAATCATCTTTGCTCTGCTCATGTTTTAGGAGACGACTGCAAATCGTACAGTTCTAATATGAGCTGTAATTCTCCACTCCTGCGCTCATTCTCCTCTCTCCCCGCTGCCCCTCTCTCCTTCATTACTTCTCCATATGTAGATAGCCACACATTATTATTTTCCTGCCTTATTTTGCTGACACAACGCTAGCCAAATGAAGTGAGATATACGGCAGGGCTTATTGGTGGAGATGGCCAATCCCTTCTGGCCAAACCATTAACAAAATGGACCACACTTTGTCTCCTGGTAGTTTTAAAAAAATATATTTCTCTATTGAGGAGCTATTTTTAGAGCTTAATCACATGTAGAAAATAACAAACAACAAATCAAGTCAACTTTCTGCTAAGGTAGCCTCTTAAAGGAAATACAACCGAACACTGAAAATTAAATCCCAATCTATAGACTAACATATACTATATTGTGGTACAAAAACGTGGTAGTATACTTAGATTCAGAAGTATGTTGATGAAAATACAATTTTTGTAATTTGGACTTTGTACACTACCACAGTGGACCATACCACATTTGAATTTAAAATCAAAAGATCAAGATGCAATGCATGCAGAATTAAAGCTTCAATTCAAGGGATTTGTTTTGCAAAAAATTGTAATTCTCTCCAAGTAAAGACAGGAATGTGGAGGTGAGAGTAGGGACTGGTAAGGTGGGAGAGTTGGATGATATGATGGAGTGAGGTTGGGTAGGTATATTGAGACCAGGTGAAAGGAAGCAGGTCATGAGCTCTGAAGGTGGATTCAAACTGTTCTCCAATGGTGCAGGCAGTAGGGGCGATCTTGAAGGAAGCGTATGTGAATAGTCTTGTTGAGGTGTAGTGTGTGAGGATCATGAGTCTGATGATGAAAGTCAAAGGCGTGATGTTGAATACTGTCACTGCGTATGCACCACAGGTTGGATATTAGTTATATTAGTTAGAAGAGAAGAAAAAATTCTGGAGTAAGCTGGATAAAGTGGTAGAGATTGATAATTGGTGCAGAATTTAATGGGCATGCAGGTGAAGAGAACAGAGGTGATGAGGTGTTATGTAAGAATGATGTTAAGGAGAGAAATGCAGAAGAGCGCATGGTAGTGAATTTTACGAAAAGCACGGAAGTGGCTATAGTGAGCATGTACTTCAAGAATTGGGGTGTCTATTGTCTTGTGTAGTCTGGGAGATGATTGGATGATGGGGTGGGTGTAGTTTTCTCTGCTGTTGGGTCAGGTGGGCTGCCCCGGACTCTGTGGGGCTGGGCAGTGCTGCTGCTGTGGGCCCCGGTCCGGATGGGCCTGGCCCCCCTTGCCCTGGTGGGTTCCAGAGTGTGGGGGTGCCTCTTGCCCCTCCCTTTCTTCCCTCCCCATCGTCAGCTGCCTCCCTCTTCCCGCTCCACCACACCCACCCACACACGCATTGCTTGGGGTGCAGGTGTGTCACCAGGGTGCAGGGGAGGCAATCCCCCTCTGTCCCCTTCTGGCCACCTGTGCCTCAATTTTATTCCGCAACCTAGACATCCACATTACTCATACTCTCATATAACATACATATAGGGCCTTGGGGGTGGGCACGTTAAACAGTGTCCAGAGGATGGTCTGTGTATTCAAACCCACCTCTGGCACTGGTGCTCTACCCTCAATTTTAAATGCATATAGACACTGAGGGTTTTTTGGGAGGAGCCGTGCTGCTCTGGCAGGAAGCACCATGCCCTCCTATGTTTTAAATGCACTTTAGAACAACACGCAGCAACACTACATATGAGCGGGCGGAGGGAGGTATGGGGTCTTCACTCACCCCCGTTCTGTTAACCGTCAGGGCTGGGGGGCTGGGAGGAGGTGTTGGCCGTCAGATTGGGGTCTGGGATGTGGGGCCTCCCTGCTACTGCAGATAAGGGGGCGGTCTGCTTGCCTCCACCCCAGAGA